>CAJGYO010000001.1:109582165-109757245 GCA_904845875.1 Miscanthus lutarioriparius
TTTAAATGTTGATGTAAAGAATTTTATTAAAAAGCTTTTACGCAAACGAACTTTGATTATTGCTAAAGCCATACCTTGAATCCCCTGAGCCTGCATTCCTGCGTTCTATCAGTTTTTATTTTTGGTTAAGTCTTGTTGAGTACTTTTGTACTCAGGGTTTGTTGACCCTTGTTGCAGGTGAGGCTCATGAGCAGATCTGTTTTGGATCGTGCTGCATGACTGTTGTTCAGTGCGATGACGATAAGTAAATGTGTGGCCCTTGGGCAGGGCAACTTATTTGTGTGTTCTATAATATGTTATAATGCCACTCCACTACTACGTTTTGTAATATTAACCGAACTTAGTTGTATGGTTTGAAACAAATGGTTTGTAAACTATGTTATTGTAAGTCTTCCGCTAATTTTTACTCTGATGTATCTATTTGAATAAACTGTTGTAATACTGCAATGACTCTGTAATGTGATCCTACTCGGAAATCATGGATGATTCGGGGTTCTCCGAGGACACCCGACAGTCTTCTTAAGTTACCGGGAACATATGCATGGATGTCAAAGGTCGTTGGACAGTGACAGGTGCATGTGGGCCCTATAATTTAGGAGGTCCTGCCACAATACCCCCCGCACCGCAATTAAGTCCCAGGCTCTCGTGGACTTTGTCGTCGAGTGGACGGAGGTCCAGCTACCGACCCCGAACGTCTCCCACGAGTACTGGACAATGTACTTCGATGGGTCTGTAATGGCCCCAAGCTCAGGGGCTGGAGTGGTTCTTATCTCCCTAGACGGGAGTAGGCTCCGCTACGCCATCCGCCTCCACTTCTCAGCTTCAAACAAGGCCACGGAATACGAGGCGCTTTTCAACGGACTACGCATCACCATTGAGCTCGAGGCTACACAACTCTACGTCCGCGGCGACTCAGAACTAGTCGTTGATCAGGTCATGAAGGAGTCCTCCTGCAAAAGCCCCCTCATGACAGCATACTGCCAAGAGGTGCGCAAGCTCGAGGACAAATTCTAGGGAATCAAACTGCATCACGTCCCTCGAAGGGACAACGACGCCGCCGATTTCCTCACAAAACTAGCCACCAAGCGGGATCCATCCCTGAGCGGGGTCTTCATCAACGACATCCACGAGCCATCCGCCTGCATCTCGAAAGGTCCAGACCAGACACGCCCCAACGGCCAGCCGGCACTCGGGGGCTCTGACCCCGACGCCAAGCCAGCGCTCGGGGACTCCGATCCCGGTACCTCTATGACGATGCACCTGCGGACGTCGCCGTATTGGCACTTGATCGAAACCCGACTAGCGAGCACCACTGCTCGCCTACCTCCTTGAGGAGGTTCTCCCACCTGAAAGAACTGAAGCCCAATGAATCGCTCGATGCACCAAGACCTTCGTCGCGCTCAGTAGCAAACTCTACAAACGGAGTCCGTCAGCAGTGCTCATGAAGTGCGTCCCCGCCAGCCGGGGAAAGTAGATCCTCCTCGAGGTCCATGCCGGGATCTGCGGGCATCATGTGGCCCCAAGGTCTCTGGTTAGAAAAACCTTTCATCAAGGTTTTTACTAGCCCACCGTGCTACGAGACGCAGAGGATGTCATCCGCAGGTGCGAAGAATGCCAGTTCTACGCTCGGCAAACCCATTTACCAGCACAAGAACTCCAAACCATCCCAATCACCTGGCCATTCGTGGTCTGGGGCCTCAACATGGTAGGACCTCTCAAAAAAGGCCCAGGCGGTTTCACTCACCTACTCATAGCAGTCGACAAGTTTACCAAATGGATAGAGGCCAAGCCCATCACAAACCTCCGCTCAGAAGATGTGGTCAAATTCTTCCTCGACATCATCTACCGATTCGGTGTTCCTAACTGTATCATCACTGACCACGGGACTAACTTCACCGGGAAGAAGTTCCTAGACTTCAGCGATGGGTACGTCATCAGAATCGACTGGGCTTCGATCGGACATCCACGAACTAACGGTCAGGTCGAACGCGCCAATGGCAAGGTCCTCCAGGGACTCAAGTAATGCATCTTCGACCGGCTCAACAAATATGCCAGGTGATGGGTTGCAGAGGTCCCAGCGATCCTCTAGAGCCTAAGAACGACCGCAAACCGATCCACGGGATTCATGCCTTTTTTCCTGGCTTACGGAGCAGAAGCCGTGTTGCCCTCCGACCTCGACCACGGCGCACCAAGGGTAAAAGCTTTCAACTGTGACTGAGCCATGGAAGCTCAACAAGACACAGTCGACCTGCTCAAAGAGGCCCGCGAGACAACCGTCGTCCGCTCCGCTCGCTACCAACAAACCCTCCGTAGGTACCACGAAAGGAAGATCATAGGAAGGATACTCGAAGTCAGTGATCTCGTGCTCCGAAGGACCCAATCGACAAAGGAAAAACACAAGCTCTCTCCGCCCTAGGAAGGACCCTACACGGTAACCGAAGTAATCTGACCGGGCACCTACCGACTGGAGGACAACAACGGCAATGCTCTCAACAACACTTGGAACTTTGAACAACTACGTCGTTTCTTCCCTTAGATTTGGTCTAAACACTTTCGCTTAAAACACATGCTCCTGTAAGAGCGCCCCCGCCCGAACACTTTCGACCCGGGTCGCTCGGGGGCTCCATAAGTATACAAATATTGAGTATCACCTCTCTTTCTCTTTACTATTACATGGTATACAACTTTTTCTCCCCGAACAGGAACACATTTCATTTCTTTGATTTCCATACGTAACCTTGTTCTTACTCCCAAACCGAACGCACCCCGTCTTTCCCTACGGATACGAACAACCGAGCCTCGCGGGCCACGCCCCGGGCTCCCAAAATCGCACCCTATGGGACAAACAGGCAGGTACGAGAAAGAAAGGGGTAAAAACAAAGGTCACGTCAGGACAAAAACAAGGAAACAGATATGGCATTTTCATCACAGAGGCTGTACGGGTGTATTCATTGATACAAAGCAACCATTTACACGGGGACTTACCCACAAAACTTAACTATTACATTTTCTATTACAAACACTACTGCGGCCACTCGACGACTTCGCCTGAAACGCCAGAAAACCGCTCGGTCCCGCCCCTTCAAAACTTCAGAAAAACTCAATGGGTACCTCAAGGGCGTCGCGCCTATGGATGCTTAGCAGAAGAACATAGAGCTCCTGGCCTTCTAATGCAGCCGAGATAGCTCCTGGTTAGGGGCGCCGCTCCCGAGGTATGGTCGCCATGGCCAAAAGAAATCTCATCAAACTTTATAAACTGGCCGACTTGAGCAGTTGTAGGCACGAAACTCTCCACCGGCGCAATCATGAGTAACCTCCCCTCCGATAAGGCTCGTCCGGTAAAGATCCACTGGAGAGAATCTACACATGGCTCCATCCCGAAGAAGGCCTCACAGACCAGCATCACCTCTAGTTCGACATCACGCTCTGGGTTCACAGAAGGATCTGTAAGTCCTCCCCCTCGCTCACTCTCTCTCTCTCTCACTTAGGAACTGCCACGGCATTCAGGCACCCTCAGTGAGAAGGAAGAAAGAAGAGGGACAATAGTTGGAGAACAGGCAAAGGACCGCAACGGAGAACCCTCTCCCTCCCCCTATTTAAAGGAAAAAGGTAAGCGAGCATGAAACTCTCCACCTACCCCCATACGAATGGGAAACGATGGGACGTGCACTGACCGACGGAGTAACGCCGGGTCATACAAAACGCCACCGGGCAGGGCGAAGCGTGGCTGGGGTATGCCCCACAACTATCGCACGACAGGGCACGAAAACCGAAGCGCCACCACACGCGGGTGGCTTCCCGCCTCCCCTAGGCCAGGCGAAACCTAAAAACAAAATCTCCATTGGAAGACCGACCGACCCCCTGAGTCGATTGAGACACTCAGTATCCACACCAGGACACAAGTAGGAAGCTAAGGGACGCCCCATATGGGCCATGCCGACTCCGTCCCGAGCGACGAGCACGGGTCCCGGTCGGACGTCTCCGACTGAAGCTCTCCGAGCTCCGTCACTCTAGTCGCCAAGGTAAACGCTATCAAAACCCCCTCTGTTTCTTTAAAACATTCATACATCCATACACGCATTCATTCCATACGCCTGAACCCCCTAGACGGTTAGGGCATGAACCACCCGGGGGCTCGGGAACTAAAGCATCGCACGTGCAGTGAAATGCATCAGAACGCTTCGTGTTGCGTCACAAAGCGGGGTTGCCTCATTCGATATGGGCAACCAATAGAGCCAGGGAAGAAAACCATAGATGAGCACCATGCGGCCCTCACCTGATCCGGCAAACTGGGTCATCTCAACCTTCTCGTTCGATCCTGAACCTCTTGCTAGGCCCATAGAATCTCCATCGAAGGGGAGGCCGCTAGGCCACCTGGGTTGGTCTCTGGAACAACCTAGGCATCTGTCGGGTTGTAGGTAAAGGAGTAGTGGAATGTCACAAGAGGGCTATGCCGACCCTGTCATGAACGACGAACCCGGATTCCACTCGATCACACCCATTAGCAAACTCACCGAGCTAGTCTTCGAGCCCGAGCGATCGGGACAGGCGACGAAACTCAGCCCCTCCGGTCGTGAGGAACCGAGGATGGGGTAACGCACAATACTCACATCGACCCCCATGAAGGCCCGATAGGGCTCGGGGGCTCAAGAAAAACGCCAAAGGACGGTGACCTCAAACTCACCAGATCCACGACTCCGACTCGCCCGATCCCGCGGTGCGCACCGACGCCAGGGTCCGTGAGCATCGCCTCGTATGATCTTTAACCAACTAACTATGCTTCGGCTTCAGACGGCTTCACTGTGCTCCAAAAAAGCCTTGGGACCGTGACCCCGAATTCGCGTCGACAGGATCTTTGACATCCGGCTACAGCTCCTAGGACCGCAACTCCTAAACTCGCGTAACGGCTTCAGATGGTTTCACTGCACTCCAACAAGACCTGGGACCACGACTCCTAAACTCGCATAACGGCTTCACTCAGGGTCCACGAGCTTCGGCTCGTCCGATTCCTGAACTAACTAAACTAACTCCCACGATCCACGGCATGCACCGACGCTTGGGTCCGTTCACGGTCCTACCTCGCTCGATCCCACGGCGTGCATCGACACCTAAGATCAGTAAGCTCTAACACGACTGAGCCATCATCGTCCGTGGCACGCACCGACGCCAGCGGTTTCTCCGAACTAACCTTCTCACCCGATCAAACGGCACGCACCGACGCCGAGATCAGAAAGATTTGCCTCAAACCCTGCACCTAGAAAACACCTGGGCTATACAACGACACCTTGATTAAACAAAACATCTCAAAACTAAACATACACACACGCCCGCTAAGATAACAGCCCCTAGCCGATTCTACCTGAACCGCCCGGGGGCTCGGGGGCTACACCCGCGGGTGCGCTCGCGCGCACCCACCGACACAACGTAGAAAACCCCCTAGTCGGTTCTGCCCAAACCGCCCGGGGGCTCGGGGGCTACACCCACGGGTGCGCTCGTGCACACCCGGCAGCAAGACAAAAATCCCTCGGACGATTCTGCTCAAATCACCCGGGGGCTCGGGGGCTCCTGTTGGGTTCATAAACTCGGGGTCCCTTGGGGACCGGCTTCGACGCCCGGGCTCAGCCCAGGAGAACAACCTATAGCTCATGGGCCGGCCCAAAAAGTCTACAAAACAATGAGCCGGGGAGACAGACCGGTCGCCGACCGGAGGGTCCACCGAAAGAACGAACGCCCGCTCGACAACTTCTTCGGCCCACCTCTCCGATCGGAGCGCTCGCCTCGGGCGCCGGGCGCCTTCGGGCGAACTCTCCGATCAAAAGGCCTGGCCCAAAACGCTGCTTCCTACTTCGACCCCGCTCTCCGATCGGAGGCTCAGAGGAAGCTCGCTCGCTCTTCTCCGATCTTGGCCCGATCTGATCTGGAGCCATCCGACCGGGGATTCCCACTCGGAAGGGACCAGGGGCGAACGGAGAAAGCAGTGCACAAAGTCAAAACACTGTACTAGGACCATACCCTGTACGCCTGCAGGAACAGTGCTCCACAACCGACCTGACACAAGCAGTATTGTAAGCGCCGACATTTATGTCTACAGTATTGTAGGCGCTGTTGGGGCTCCCATACGGCAAAAAGGCCCCCCACATGCCTCTGGGCATCGATAGTGGGCACCAGGATTCACCATGCCTGGTACATGTGGTGGGGCTCCTTATATACTAACAGCATTTCATAGGTACCGACATCCACCCTTCCTGAAGAAGCCAACGCAACCCCCCATGTGCACCTGACATTCTACAGCGACATCAACAATGTTATGCGTGCCAACCATCATCACTACCCTCATTCGGCGTGGGCAACAAGACTTAGAAACATCCGTACTCTCTCTCTCTCACCTGTAAAGCCATCCCCTTTATCTATAAAAGGGGATGTGCTCCCTCCAACAAAGGAGAGCGATTTTCTAGAGGTCCACTTCTTCAAGCTCGGGCTCACTAGATCGATAGCTCAGAAACCCCTCAAGCACACGCTTGAACACCTAGCTCATAGCGGAGTTTCGGTCACCCTCGGCCCTTCCGGTTGGACCCGACCGGGCCTCTCGTACACCCCTCATTTCTCCTTCCCGTTTGTAACCCTACTACAGACTTCGAGCACCTAGGCTCAGGAATAAAGTCACCAACCGACCCAGACTGGACGTAGAGCACGTTGCCTGAACCAGTATATATCCTGTGTCATTGAGTGCTAGGCCACCTCTGATCACAATGTACAACAAAACTACAAATATTCACTAGTTGGTCACTTTCTGTACCGACAAAGTGTGACCTTGCAAACAAAGGCATGGAATATGCCATATATTCTTTTGATGTATTGAGAAACATATTTCTAAAGCCATGGAGACTGGAGAGGCTTGGGTGGCATGTGAACAACATTACATGGAACATGGGAGGAGCTGAACGCCTGAACCCCTTAGACATCTAGGAGGGCAGATAGACAAAAGCATTTGTTGGTAGCTTGTATAGCTTTTGGAATAATCATTCTTTAAAATTTGCATATCATGTTTTTCTAAATTTTAAAATTTTTAATACGACCTTTACATACTCTTCCCATGCTAATTGATTGTGTCCATTGGTGGTCTTGATGTAGACTAGAACACCTATTGCAGTGCAACATACACCATCAGCTGCTGCTCTGTGTTTGCTAAGTAGTTGTTGCTTTTTTTGCCAAATCTCCCATCTCCTCTCCTCTCCTTTGTTTTGCCGATGATGAAATTGTCCAAGTCCATACATTATATGGAATATGAGCTGATGATCAAGAACTTGTGAGGAACTTGGCATCATTAGCAGCCGCCCCTACATTACCTTCTCCTCTCTTCTCTGTTATGATGCCTTGATGCTCCAAGTTCATGATCAAATGATGATTGACATGTTTCTGAGGCCTCTACTACTGCTACTACTCATTTTTTTGATATATTATTGTTTTATAGGACTACTTTGGTTTATAGACCTTTTTGATTTCTTATACCTTCTCACATACCTAAAGCACACTTTCTTGCATCTATTAGAACAAAGCGCGAAATAATATCGCGGACACCAGACAGTGCAGCCCAATGCCCGAGCATGATGAGCAGCCAACCTATGAGGAACAAGCACTAGAGGACCAACTTACTCAGGAGTAGTTCGATAATGAGTTAGAAAAGGATCTAGAAGTGATGTTTACTCAGGAGTAGTGTGACGAGAAGGAAGGGGGAGCAGAAGGAAGAGCAGGAGAGGCTGCTGAAGGTGAAGATGAAGAGGATGAGGAGGAGGAGGAGGACTCAGAAGAGGGATATGTAAGTCTCGAGGATCCTTTCCCACGTGAAGCAAGAAGGAGGCCAATGGAGGAAGATTTGGACAAGGATTTTGACCCAAACGAGGAGGTAGGGATAAAGCCTTAGCTCGTAAATTTTGCTAAAGCTTTGGATGTGTTACCTCTACTAACAATTTGACCTGTCGTATATACAGGTCCCTCCTAAAACTTGAAAAAGACGACGTCGACGTCCACGACATCTTGTCAGACAAGACGGAGTAGAGGAAAGGAGAGCAGAGGCAACAGCCACAGAGATGGACATTGAGGCCTTTGCTCCACAACCTCAAGACACAACCACGAACACGACTACCAAGCCAAAGAGGAAACGAGGGGATAGAAAAGCAAATCAATATCTAGATAAGGCATGCTATGTGCTAACGGAGGTCCGGCCAGCAGGGGAGATCCTTGAGCCAAAGGAATTCAGAGGATGATTCCGTAATGCTATCGGGGCCCTAGTAAGAGATAAATTGAACCCAGCAATCCCTAACTAGAAAGAGGTACCAGAGAAGAAAAAGGATGAACTATGGGATAAGCAGCTGAAGCTCAATTTTAGATTTCCGGAGGGTAAGCACGAACTGGCAAAAAAATGCTTTCAAAATCATGGGAGAGTCATTCCGACGTTGGAGGTCGGAGCTCAACAAGAAGTATATCCAAAAGGGGTTAACTCCCTTCAACGAGCTCAGCAACATAACTCCTAGTCAATGGGAGGAGCTCGTGGCTTAGAAGACTTCACCAGAGACATTGGAGCTCAGTGCCCGTAACACTGAGCTGGAGAAGAGGAACAAACACCACCATCATCTAGGCCCCGATGGCTACTATGCCAAGGAAGAGCAGTTTAGGAAGATGGACGAAGAGGCCATAGCTGCTGGGAATATCGATGTGAAGAATTTGAAGGTACGCTCAAGAAATTAGATATATGCGAGGAGTACAGAATCATCCGGCGGTAATCTTAAGTTTGATAAGCCAGAGACCCAAGAGGCAGTATCAAGGATACTGAAATATGCTGAAGACAAGGAGAAGGGCTCATTCAATCCTTCCAGAGAGAGGGACGAGCTTAGCCTTGGCTTGGGAAACAACGAGCACACAGGCCGCACTAGGGGGCTAGGGAAAAGGACGACTTGGAAGCACGGATTCGAAGAGGACAGGCACATGTGCAAGAAACATGGCATAGACCAGGAGGCTAATCTTGAGCTCCGTGTGAAGGCTCTAATCAAGGTATACTGGAGGAGCAAGGATCTGTCTATGGAGCCACGCATATTAATGACGTGATTTGGGAGAAATGGCATTAGTTGGCAGCCCTCCTAAAGTTCCTAGCAGCCAAGGTTCCACTGCAGCCACAACCCCCGTCGATCGCATATGGGAACCAACTAGTTGCACCTTGGTGTTTCTCAGCGGCCGGCAGAACATTGTGATGGAGGTGGCAACGGGTGTGGCACATCCTCCGGTGGCTTACACCACAATAATAAGATACCGCCGGACTACACTAGGGTCGAGGTGCATACCGTGAAGCCCGAGTTCATGCAAGTGGAGGATAGACTACACAACAACCGAGAGGTTGGTGTTACGGAGGAGACGTAATGGGGTAGTTCATCCTCTGGCACAAATGGGACATTATATTGACTGCTTATTCGCCACCTCCCCTCTCTCAAATTTAGAGCGAGTTGTTAAGGATGGGGAGATATTTTCACCGTCTCGTGACCACCACATTCCTGAGATGCCACATTCTTCGCCGCCTCCTAGCGAGCATGTGCCTGATAAACCACAACCTTCTCCAGCTCATACCGAGCAAGTGCATGATGAGATGCCACAGTCTTCTCAACAAGCATAGCTGATACATGAACAATGAGTGTCTCCTGAAGAAGGTGATGCATAAGAAGATGAGGACGTGCCTGAATGGGAACTTCGAAAGAAGCATCCAATCACTATAAGACCAATTTATGTTTCGATGAAAGACGTCTCGTCGGTGCATAAGTGATATTCCCATGACTAGTTCAAGCCTGAAAATCAAGTTAAAAAAAGTCCCATCATGGGCTTCTGAGGGGGCCATCACTAGCAAACTCCACCAAATAGCAAAGCAGTATCCAAATGTTGATGCCATCAAATGGTAAAAGGATTGTCCAAAAACATATGAAAGAGGCAAGCCCTTCCTACCAAACCAGGACATCCAACGCCTACCACTTGGAATGAGAAGGTTTCATGATTGGTACTTGCGTGTTCTCCTAACGAGCATAGACCTCGTGCAAGCATGCTTCCCCACCTGCACATTTGGAAGTCCAGCCAGGAAAATTATCTTTGACTTCAATGACATACAGACATGCTTTCACCTCGGAGCAATGAAAATGAATCTAATTCGCACGTGATGCCTGTAAGTCCTTGTCCTCCCGATATGATTTGAATGTAATCTTTAAATTTTGTTGTAACTAATCCACGCCGTGATTTGTAGAATGCAAGTGCACATTGTAAAATAAATGCCAAATGTGAAAATCAGGTATATAGACCCTCAAGCTATAGCACAAATAAATTTTAATTATCCTAGACAGTGGAAACTAGATGACAAAGAGCTAGCTGCTGGAAAGACCCTTCGGAAGAAAGAGGACATACGTATGAAGAAACTAAGGCAAGAGTCCCTTAAGGTTTCGGCATACATTGCCCTGGCTTTTAAAAATCTTCAACGGCACTCTACTATATGGCTACCATACAACTTCGAGTAAGTTCAACTCTATACTTAAAGCTTTGCTCGATATATTTTATTCGATGCAAAAGAGCTTATCTAGTTCTATAATTAAATCCATGCAGCAACCACTGGATTTGTATAGGCGTCGATGTCGGAAGGAGCATGGTATGGGTCTTTGATTTAATAGATAGGGACCCAGTGATATACAAAGACTTCATATTGATTCTCAAGACGTATATATATCGACAATCCTCGTTAGCTTATATGTTTGTATATATACATGTAACATTCACTTTTGGATACTAACAAGTTGTATTTGCTAAAATAATTCGAACAGGGCATTTAGGTTCTATGTCAATAAACATCACGGAAGGCATGATCCAGTAAGGAAAGAAAGGCTGGCTATAAAAACACTATGTGCAGTAAGTGTAACTTACTTCAGTACTCCATTATATGGCTGTCAAAAGCATTACTTAATATTTTCATATGCAAAACACACAGTGCCCTAAAAAGAAGCATGGGAGTGTACATTGTGGATACTATATATGTTCTATGATGAGTAACATCGGTGCCTACAGGAGACACCCCTTAAGGGTAAGTTTGAACCTCTTCACCCGTAGTATAAAAACTTCACACATGGTATGAAATACTAAACCGAAACTTGTTCTCTTGTAGTGGAAAGAAGAGAAAGAAATGAAAAGAGACACATACAAGGATGACCAACTCTTAGAGCTCGTCAACGACCATTGCAACTTCATATTGAACCAGATTGTACACGTCAAAGGCACCTACCATGATCGAGATTCTGACTTAGGTAGAAATCCTTAGTACCAACATCTTCGTGAGATTGAAAGGCTAGTTTTAGGCTGTTGATAACAATGCGTATGAAATTTGACATTGATTTTACCTTATGGGACACCTACATCGAGCGCCATAGCCCCGTTCACCCAGTGCACCGTGTGCTAGAGAGAGGGGAAGGAGAAATGGAATGAATGAGACTTGTGAATTATGTCTATTTAATGATGGATTGTATATATTCTTATGAATTGGACTTGTAATTGTAGTTTATATAATATTTTTATGCTTGTGGTCAGATTTGAATTATATATATATATATATGTGTGTTTTCTGGTCGAATTTAAATTATAAATTTAAAATTTTTTTATGAAAAAATATAATGTATGATGGTTGTAAACTGAACCGCCCACCATCAGGTATTATAGGGGCGGCTGTCTACTGCAGCCCTCCGGAACGCGCCGCTGCCGCCGACCACCGCGAGCTCCCTGACGCCCGCTGAGACGTCGTCCCGGCCCACGACGGCGAGGGTGCTGCCGTTGTAGGCCCCGCCCGTGAGCGCCGCGGTCATGGACACCGCCAGCACGGGCTCCGTGAGCGACGCCAGCGTGTAGGTGCCCTGGGCGCCCCCGACGAGCCACGACGACGACGCGCTGGACCCGTCCGTCAGGGCGTCGTCGATCACCGTGGTGTCGCCGAAGTGGTAGCCGGGCATCGCCGGGTGCGCCGGCCCCGGACCCTTGACAACCTGCACCGCCGTCTGCCCCGGCCCGCCCGTGATGTCGTGCATGTAGAAGTGCAGGTGGATGAGGCGGCTGCGGCCCCCTGCATCATGCGCTGCCGCCGCCGCTGGCCCAGTGGCCATGGCGAGCGCCGCCGCGAGAGAGACGAGAAAGAGGAATCTAGGCGCCGATTCAGCCATGGATCGAAGAGAGGAGAGCAAACCAGTGGAATGACCGATGGTCGAGCTCGGCTTCTTCGAGCGTCGTTACTTATAGGCTATAGCCACACCATACATGAGCGCACGCATGGTTCTATTGAGTCGCCATGGCAGTTGGCAACTTGGCATGGCATTGGTGACCGTCGTGTGCTTGCTTGCCTGCGACTCTGCCATTGCCAGTCAGAGCAAGAACAGCTTGGTGACCGGCCTACTGGTACGTGACAACTACGCTACGCTACACGACTAACATGCGTCCTCGCCGCCGTCTAGACTCTAGAATGTCTCCCGATCAGAAAAGGCTGAGCCAGCTACCGACGCGTTCTGAAAATTGGCAACCTGTACATGGGTTCGCGTCTAAGACATTCATATGGTGATATGGGTCACGGACGTCAAACTTACTCGCGGTGAAGCCACTCAAAATCACAAATAATATAACTACCAGATACAAGTCATTCTCTTCCTCGACCTAGCAACCGTTCTAAAAGCTCTCTACCAGTACCACCCCATCGGCATCCAGACACTCAGAGTGCAAGGCTGTCAGTGAAAAGCAACATAATAACCTCGACATGGATATCGATATGCCAAGTCAGCCTGGACGTTCGGTTAGACCGAACCGAACCGATCGGTTCCTCGGTTTTTACCAAACTTCGGTTACCAGAAAACGTGAACCAATCGGTTAGTTAGAAATCCCAAGACCGAGGAATTCGGTCTCAGGTAGTTCGGTTTCGGTCCCGGTCATGACCGAACTATCCGACCTAGACATATTTACATAGCAAACGGGTGCCTCCTTCACCAAACTAGACAAAATCGGGGGCACCAGGATGATCATAGGCCTGCCGTTTTCATTCAGCATCAACCAATCACTGTGACTCTTCCATGACACACTTAGGATATGCTACTACCTATAATCCTATCCTATCCTATATACAAAATGAGGACCATTACATGATACATCAAGAGTAGTTTCTGGACCATAATCGATCAGATCTTCTCAGACTGAGAGCTGATAGTCAGAACAAGCCCGAAGTGGTCGCTGGGTAAGACAGGTAACACCAGCTGACAGATCTCCTGGCGAACTTTCTTCTCCTTGATGTACGTGACACCTGGTATCACTTCCTCCCCGATCATCTCGATGCTCTCGACCTTGAAATCCGACAACTTGCACACGAACCGGTCCAGCCTCTTCTGCAGCTTACGGTTACCAGATAGCATGACGTTAGCTTTCGTGTCGTAGGTCCAGCCATTTTCGCCGGGCTTCAACTCATCCCAAGCGTCGATCCACCCATCTGGTAGGGGGAAGGGCCCATCTCCCTTGTCATCCCAGTTTGTATCCCCGCAGAATATTACATTGCGGAAGGCTCCCAGAGTCCTCACAGATTCATTTGCCTGGCCTACTCTTTCCTTGCTGAACATCTGGTCCCAAGTAGGAGGTCCAGGGGATGGGCTCTCAAGGTGGCTTGTAGCCACCACCAACTTGATCACACCTCCAACAGTCACATCAGCTATGCACAGCTCCCGTCCCATTTTTGAGTTATAGAATGGTTTGCGGTCAAACGACTTCACAGGCAACTTGCTCATCTGAATTTGTTTGTAACAAAGTAAATCAGGATATACAGTCCTCAACCAAGGAACAACAAAATTGCACAAGAAATGGCATTTCTGGATGCGCAAAGTTCAGGCACCAAAAGACTAAACATAAAAAAAATCATGAGGCAAACAATCCAAAGTAAAAATGCCTCAACATGTAAAACACAGCATATGCAGATGTTGCTGTTAATACTATGCAGAGAAGCAGGAAGCCCATCAGTGTATGGGCAGGCATGAGTATCCTTTGTTGCGTGCCTGAAAAGTAGTAAGCCGTATAGTAGCACCAGCTTATCCATACGGAGTACAGATGGACATGAGCGCATAAAACAGTAACAGGATAGCTAAGCTTTCTAACATCCTGAAGGGATAGAGTTTACCTCACATTTTATTAAAACCTAGGTACATCTAATATTCTGAAATCTGAATTATGGAACAGGAATTTAGCTCAGATAAAGAAACAGGCTGAGGTAGTGACTAAGCCTTCGAAATGGCAACTAAATCCAGTATTAAACCATGAAATGAATTCTATGCATCAAGAAAACATAAGTACATAACCCTAGCCCCATGTTATAAAAAAACTAAAAAGAGAAGTCATATGGAACAGTATTTTAAACCTTGACAGGAAACTTAGATAAACTTATAGACTCTAAGCAATTCTAATAGAGTATTACATGCCTAAAGTGGTTAATGGTTTATACCTGCATAAAGTAGTATGGTATTTCCATGACCATCTCAGTTTGAGAAATGTTTTATACCTGCATGCTGTAATATGGTCTTTGCATGGCCATCTCATGCGGCAAGGAGCATTTGTAAGCTTGCCACCAATCCGATTTTTCGAAAAGCAGATAAATGTTTGGAGTGACCTCCTGCAGTTCCACAAATGAATATCCGAAACCCAAGTAGAAGAGGAAAATAAGTAATGCATAGTTTGAATAAAGGACCTGGAAGCATATAAGATCTGGGCTGTGATGCTGAATAAGATCTCCAATAGCATTCATCCTTCTAATCAGTTCCAATTCCTCTCGGAACCATACATTGTATGTCATTATTTTGACAGTCTTCTTATCCGAATGATTATTTGAATTTCCTATTGAAGTCATTTAGCCATCAGTGTGACGATAGCATACAATTAGGATAGTATATTTGGACATATACAGAATATGAACCCAGCTTATAGCATGCATGAGTTTGATTGCAACTTTTAATTTTTTATCGAAAACACATGATAAACCTCTTTATAATATCAGTTCATGCAATGATGCAAAGAACAAAAATGGTGCGATCACGTAAAAGTTTCATAAAATAAATAATGTAGCCATGATAGAAAACCATATTAGCATCAAGCTGAAATATAGCCATGAACAATAATGGAAAAACAATATCTAATTTTCAATCAATAGAATAGTGCATCAAGATTTCTCATCAGCGAACATCTGTACCATTATCACCATCAGTTAGTGGATAAGCAATGATAAAATTAATGCCTTATAAAGGACCAATTGAAGATAGATAAGCTCTGGATTGCAACTTCTAAAAGAAAACAGATATAAGCTATGATGTTGCAAGTGCCAGGCCAAATACTATGTAAAATATAGGTGAGCTAAATCCATAAATGCACGATGCGACAATAATAGAGGGCACACTTTTTGCTGGTAACTAGCTTCCAGAGATGAGGATGATGACATGTGTAAGACTGTTATGGGTTTACAGAAAAGGTAGAACGTGGTAAAAAATACATATGGTCAAAAATATGTAAACAACTTGTAACTGAATAACTGATTAAAATGTAGCGTATCAAGACAAGAAAGAATCATATATTTGTATCCAACTATCAAAAAGTGGAGCCTAAAAGGAAGAGAGAAAAATCAGCAGTTCACATGAAACAGGTTATCAAAGTAAAATAGCCAAAAGGTGACCAAGCTAATACCAAAACAAGACAAATAGCACTCAGACTCAAATGAAGTTGATCCCTGATACACCCATATCCATGGTGGCAAAAAGCCAAAAACATACCTCAATTTGAGGTCTTGGCCACACCAGATGCGAAATAACTACTAATTAGCAGTTGTTAACATGTGACTAACATTTCTGCCCGTCCCTACTTTCTCCGATTTCATATTATAGTGACTAGTTTGTTACATTTATTGGCCAAATCTTACTGAGGGGATTTAGGATTCAGGAACAATAATAAGCAAATCTATGTTTCAAAATTACCCTCAGAAACCAACGAATATCTATGGCTTCCAAAAATCTAACCTTGGTAAAGAAACAAAAGAACCTGACTACCACAGATTATGCGATATTGAACCATGTAATAAAATAAGGATTAGTACTATAATGCCACGAGGAAGCAATTCTTGGCGCATCCACCACCAACGTTAACGGAAAAATCGAATATTTAATCCGCGAAAAAAAAAGAATGGGAAACCCCTAAAAAAACCTTTCTTGGCGGCGGGCGCCTTCTCCTCTTCCTCCGCCGCGCCGCCGCCCCGCTCGTCAACGGCGCGCGCCTGAACGGCCTCCGGCGACACCGCGGGTTCCCGCTTCGCCGCGCGCCGCTGTAGCGGGAGGAACGCGGCGCCGGCGAACGCGCCGAAATCCAGCGGGTCGTCGGCGCAGTCCCACGACAATAAACGGAGGTTGGTAGCGGAGGACATGGCTCGGCAGGGCGACGTGGCGACTCTTCTTGGGAGGGGGAGGGGAGGGGAGGGGAGGGGGATGGTTTGAGGGCGCAGAAGGTGCGGAGAAGCGAGAAAGGCATCCGGATGTTCCAATTGGGAGCCGTTTGGTCCGGTCGAGTCCCGCAGGATTTTAGGGGATCTCTGGTTCTGTACTTCTGTCCTTCGGCTCTCCGCGAAAAGAAAAAAAAAAATCAGCCCAATGTAATGCGTCGTGAGAACCTATTGATATTATTATTATATTTCCTTCGTTCCATAAAAAAGTCATTCCCGCTTTCGAGCAAACATTGAATATATTTTCATAGTAAAGAGATACAAATATTATTTATATTTTCTACAAATATATTCAATTTTTAAAAAATTGATCAGCACAAATCACATAGTGACTCTTTTTATAGGACAGAGAAAGTACATCTCTATCTATACACAGGTAGTATTCAGAAGTATTCAATAAAGTCAAAAGGAACATTTAGAAATAAATGTTATGGTATAAGTCTAGGGGGACATAGTCGCATGTACTTGGAAACAAATGCATCAATAGATAGACCAACAAAAAATTCTCAAGTAATAGCCTAATTTCAATTTTATCAAACATCATCGAGGAAACACATGCACACTTCTTTACGGTGCAATTTCATCATTAAGAAATCCATTTCAACACATGCCTTAGTGAAATTTTACATCATATAAAAGCGATAGTATACCTAGCATTGTGTTCATCTCTAGCATCCAACCAACCATTCATCTATGGCACACATAAGAACATGAGGGTGAAGGGAGGAGGTGTGCATGAGTCCAATGGTAGGTACAAGGTCGAAGAGGTGGAGACCAGTGATGGCTGGCGTGGACATGTAGATGGAAGAGTTCACTAGAGTGGAGGAGGAGCCTAGCCTCGTGGAGGTCAAGGAGAAGGAGGAGGAGGCATTGAAGCATACAAAGTGGATGAAGGGGAGGGGGAGCCTCGCTTCAAGAGACATGATGGAGGATTGTTGTGTGTTCTCAAGGTGAGAGGAGGGGTGGCAAGTCGCCCACAGCAGGGTAGCGTAGGTTAGCTACATCGTGGTGTGGAGGAGATCTAGCACCACGACGACATGGGACTAAGGTCGATGAGAGATTATAGCTAGGAGGTTTTGAAATGATGATGCCGTAATAATATATGGACATTTCAAAAGTTAGAACAAAAAAATACTAAAACGAGTTACTATAATAACTTGCACCAATAAGACTTGTCACTTAGGAGTGAGTAATATGTAGCAAACTATTACTATTATTATAAGTGATGGAGCATGATCCCTGTCGACAAAAGATGCTCGGCAGTCCTCCGAGGGGTATCCCACGAAGGTAGATTGATCGATGGAGGTGCGCGTGATAGGAACCGGATGGTGACACAAGGCGCAGAGACAATGATTTAGACATGTTCAGGCCGTCTGATCGACGTAATACCCTACGTCCTGTGTCTTTGGTGTATTGTATTGAATATGAGATCTATGGAGATATATGTATCTATCGTCTAGGGGACCCCTGCCTCTCCTTATATACTCTGAAGGGGTAGGGTTATAAGGAAAATATCCTATTTGATACTATACAATATCTTACGGTGCACGTCGACCAGTGTCATGCACGCCTTGATCTTGTGGGCTGGGCCATCTCAGATGGTGCGGCCCATGTCTTGTCTTTATGATACTGGGGGGCCATACCCCACGGCTAGTCTCCGAGCCTAACAGTAGGTGACGCAGTCACGTGGTGCCAGGGTCAGAAAGTAGAAGAAAGACAGAAGACCGGCCGAGCAGGCAACCAGTCCATGGGTGGAGCCCCGAATCGAAAAGCACACATTCACCGCAAAGGTGAAGTGTGCCCACTTAGTCCCCGAGCCTGCTGGAAGATGAAGAATGAATCTTGTAGCAGGGTCAAAGAAAAAGAAGTCTGAAAGCTTGTCGACGTCGTGCGACATGCGCGTATCAAGACCAGACGTCTTGCCCAAGATCAAGACCGATCCAAACAAACATGGAGCGACTTGATAGCACACCGATTAGACGTAGCAAGATCCGACCATCAAGGGAGTCCTCGGCGTGGTGGCGATGTCCTAGCACCGAGGAGTCCCGCCGCGTGGTGGCGATGTCCGAGCACCGAGGAGTCTCCGACGTGGTGGCGATGTCGTCGGGCATCGAGGAGTCTCCGGTGTAGCTAGCGAAGTCCGAGCACCGAGGAGTCCTCGGCGTAACTGGCGATATCCGAGCACCGCCGAGGAGTCTCCGCCGTAGTTGGCGATGTTCGAACACCAAGGAGTCCCCGACGTAGTTGGCGATGTCTGAGCACCAAGGAGTCCCCGACGTTGCTTGCGATGTCCGCAAGGTGAAGTGGGGTGAAGTGTGCCCACTTGGTCCCCAAGCACGAAGAATCTGAGCGCCGAGGAGTAACCGACGTAGCTGGCGATGAAGCACGAGCGACGAACAGTCTGGCAACTGATCGGCGGCGAAGTGAGCATTGAGTAGAAGCGACCGACGAACAGTCCAATCAACTAGTCGGTGACGAAGTCCATGAACCTAGCGGTCCGACCAGTTGATCGGTGGAGAAGTCCGAGCACCAAGTGGTCCGATCACCTAGACGATGATCCTGCAATACAAATATGTAGAACAGGTAGTACATGATGTAAAAATATATGAAGCCCGAAGAAAAATCAGTAATGACGATGAAATAGCGTATGCAGCTCGGCGATCAGTTTGTGTGAAGATGTATTTATATTTAATATAAACCGCTGAAAGGACCTAGGATGCCGCCTAGAGGGGGGGTGAATAGGCGTTTCTGAAAAATAACACCTTTAAATGCGGAAACAATTAGAAAGGGGAGTTTCCAAAGATGGAAACTCCAAATTAAAGTACTACCACCCCTCACAAGTTAGCCACAAAGTAAACAAGGTATAAAGAATATATCTAGAAGCTACAAACCCCGCAACACCAAGTTAGAACAGAGAATAAATATTTTCGGTGCAGGCAGGAAATCTGGGGACGAATCGGTTGAATACTGGGACGGACGTGTCCAGTATATACGATTACGCAAATCGGCCCCGAACTTGCTCCTTTCGATTTCTATCTTCAAACCAAACTGCAGGCACCTAATGGAGATGACAATATACAGAGAGAGAACCTCAGAATAGCTAGAGCAACACAAATATCAAATGAAATGCGAATTTAGACACGATATTTGTTTCCGAAGTTCGGACTCGTTCGAGTCCTACTCTCCGTTGAGGGGCTGCGGGCGACCCAACAAGGTCAGCCCTAGAGGGTACCACGAAGGTCACTCTAGCTGAGTCTTTTCCAACTCCTTTTCCTCCTTCCACTAATTTGATTCCGAGGTAGTGAAATCGACCGTTACAAATTTTCCGAAGCAACCACAATCTCTCGGTTGCTCTCCGTGACGCCTAACCGTTTAGGACCGAAGAGTCCAAGAGTAACAAATCACGAATCACGAGATTGACAATATGCACAAGTGCTCAAGTGGTGGCTTGCTCTCTTTTCAAATTCTCTCTCAACCCACAAATTGATTTTGCAATTTGGATCACACACTCACTAAGAGAGGGTTTAGGAGAGTTGGCAAGGCTCAAAAACGTGTGTCTATCTCGGTGAGAATCAGTGACCTCCAAAGGTGGAGGCTTGGGGGTATTATAGCCCCCTTGAAAAACTAACGTTTTATAGCCGTTGCAATACCGGACACGTCCGGTATGCATACGGACACGTCCGGTATGACTCGAGATGCGCCAACGGTAACTAAGTTTCTGATGATGTTGTGAGGCGTCGGAACTCCCGAAGTATGCGGGACTTCCGACCGTCGGAACTCTCGACTCAAGTCGGAACCCCGACCCTCAAAGCAATTTTGAAAACATGTGGCGAAGTTAAAGTTAGTGAGGTGTCGGAACTCCCGGCGCATGTCGGAACTCCGACCCTCACGGCTTTTGAAAACTAGCCGTTGGCTTCGGTCATCCATCTGGGACACGTCCGGTGTGAATACGGACACGTCCGGTATGACCAGGATAGTGAAACCTTTAAGTCTGTTGAAGTGCGAGACGCCGGAACTCTCGACCCATGCCGGGACTCCGACCGTCGGAACTCCGACCTACGTCGGAACTCCCGGCAAAAGCAACCCGAGAACAACAATTTTACATTTCTTTGGACAACACGGACACGTCCGGTATGAATACGGACACGTCCCAGATTATTGCTGAACCAACAAGAAATCGATTAGCACATTTGTCGCTCAAATAATCAAACCTCACATGGGTTGGCTTGAGCACTTATGAAACATTATCTCTCAACATGATGCATCCCTCTTAATAGTACGGCATACCTATTAAACTCAAGATCAAAGGAAAAATGAATTTATACCACTTGAGTTGATTTCTTTTGAATTGATGCCGTCCCTTCCAATCTTCATCAAGTAAGGGTGCTAACAAGTTGATGTTGATCTTTTCATTTGAGCATAGCCATCTTGAGCATGTGACTTGATTCCATTCATCAAATTTGAATAACCCCAAATGTATCAAGTCACTTCCATCAAATACTTCATTATAGATTTGATTCTTCACATCAATATGACCATCTTAGCTTGATTAGTACCTCAACTAAATGCAAGTACTTTCTTCTTCACCCTAGCTAGGTTCTTGACCGCCAAGCCGTCAGCTTGCCCTTCACCCTTGCTTAGTACCTCGAAGCCTTTCCTTGCTATCTTCACCATCTCAAGCCATCAAGTCACATCTTGTGTTGAATCATCCATTCATATGTATTGTTATCTTTTTCATTTTAATTTAGCAAGCTTCAAATATGAGACCATTCCATACGCAATCCCTCATGTCTCATTAACTAATAATCATGAGCTTGCTTTCACATAGTACATGGAAATCCCACAAAAAATAAGCCTTCACATGAATTCCATTTGCATTGTTGTCTTGTGCTTGAACTAGATTGTTTATACAACAACACATCATTTTGGCTTTCATTAAGTACCTGTGAGATAACCTATTACTGTTCACACTTAGCAAGCAGGTTAGTCCTTTAATCACGTTGTCATTCAATCAACCAAAACCCACTAAAGGGCTAGATGCACTTTCAATCTCCCCCTTTTTGGTGATTGATGACAACTTGATTAAAGCTTACAAAATGATATAAACATTTAAACTTTTGGGTTCAATGATTTATGAGAGGCTCCCCCTTAATATGTGCTTATGATTAGAATTCACAAAATGACCTCAAATGTCAATTGCACATACTAAAACAAATAGGAGACTCCCCCTAAATCATTGCATCCGTGGGGTGCATGTGTGTGTGACAAAGAGAAACCGTGATGCATATGACAAGATATATCATACAAGAATAAATATAAAGGCATCACATCAAATATTTTCATTCTAGCATGCATAGTCCTTATGAAAATAAATATGACACATGTAATTCATACATAGCACTCATTACAAATTTTCTCAAGTCCAGAAACCACTGATATATAGATAAAGATCATGTCTCAAGAGATACATAGATAAAGCAAGTCTCATCTCTCACAAGATATAATCTCAATGAAGCTCAAAAACAAACTACAGCCTGTAGTACATGTCTTCAGGTACAAAGATAAGCAAATGAAATTATCCTGAAGCTTTAATCAGTCTCTCTCCCCCTTTGTCATCAATTACCACAAAGGTCCAACAATGACATACTAAGGACAAAGGGGCTACAAGCTTTCACTAATCTCTGGCATCACTCATCATCATCATCATCTCTCCCATCATCTTCGTTATTAGAGCGGGTAACACCAGCCGGACGAGAACCACCGGCACCAGATGGGTCGTAGCCACCAGAGCCGTAGTAGCCGCCACCACCTGTCAAGTCACTCCACCAATCTGTAGCATAGTCATCGCCAAAGCTGGGACGTGGCTGAGAGTGAGTAGGCACACGAGCCTGAAGTGGTAGAGTGTCAGGGTGTTCAGGTGCCTGCTGCTGCTGCTGTCGCTGTATGAACTCAACATACTCTCTATCATATCTAGCTTCTTCTTTGCTCCTCGGTCTCGGGCTCACTAGTTTGCCTCATCGATAGAGGAGATCTAGGAGGATCAAGCTCAAGATTAGAAGCAATTTGCTTCAAAGTCCGAGAGTGTCCTTCCTCCTAGCCTCCTCTCCTCTCGTTTGCCTAGTCTGGATGTCACAGCACATCCCAAATATGGAGTGAAAAGCCTGCGGATAGGCGAGGGAGGATCGCCACGGCATGAAGTAGAATGTGAAGGAGCACGTGGTGAAGGTGAAGCTCTGCTTGGTGCACCACTCCGAGGTGCATCGCCTCTGGTCTTCTTCTTTGCTCCTCCCTGGTCTCTTTGGAGGTAACCCCTGTCTCAGCAGAATCTGTAATAATTTTTAAGGCCTTGTGAATCTTATCATACTCGAAAGTGTGCCTAGTCACTGCTCAATCATATGCATGATATAAGGAGCAAAACCACGGCCCTTGAGGGGCCTCTCTCCAACACTCGATCTCGGACCAAATAAAATCAAACACGCTGAAGGGCCGAGCATCAGGTGCCATCTGTGAGTAGGTTCTGGAATAATCTGCAATGTTGCCCTTGTCTCCACCCTTGTAGTCAATAGTCTTTTGAACATCCTGCCCGTGTATCTCGTAGGTAGGGTGAAGACCTAGAACCTTCCCCACAGCTCCTCTCTCACCACCGGGAGGATACACATATATGCAAGTCGCTCAGGGGTAACACACCTTTCGGTGTGGATCTGTCCCTCTGGAGATCATCCTCTCGAGAAGCCAAGTGGCGGCAAAAACATCATAGTCAACACTGTACCTTTGGCCCTCAAGCATCCAAAGGCATTCGCCGCTCATCCTCCTCAACAAGCAGAGTAGCATAGAGGCGAGCTACTACTCTCGTGTTCCAGTCATTTGGAACTCCATGATCTCATAAGCCCAGTCTTGTTGGCAAATAGCAATGGCATGATCAATCGAGGCCTTACGCAACTCGTAATGTAATCGCCAATCAATCCACTTTGAGACACAGCAATCACAGGGGTTCTGGTGAGAATCACTGCTGGAGTAGAAATCCGGTGAAAGGCATGCAAGCGGTGATCGTACTAAACCTTAGGTAAGCCCCTCGGATCAACCCTTCGCTCATCTCTAGCTCTCCGGTCACATACCCTTTCCTCTGTAATCAACTCGGGAACATAGGAGGGTACATTGGGCGAGACGTGTCTCAAGGAGACCATAGTGCATCCCCGACCCAGTGGTCTTTGAGCTGGAGGAACCGGCTCCTCCTCCTCCTCATCCGAGCCATCACCGTCGATCCTCTGTGGTGCTCTTCCTCTTTCTTTCATCTCTAGACTCCCTCTGAACTCATCGATTATACGTGTCGGAAGAAGAGTTCCGGACCCCTCTGCATCTTGAGGCTGCTTTGCACTAGAGGCAGCCTGGTGGTCCTCCTATTTGGTCAAAATTTGAAATCTAGGATGCATATCTGTCTCGCCTTCTTGTACTTCTCAAGTCTTTGGATCATGCTGTGCTTGGACCTCGGCTCTGTCGTCCACTCATGGTCTGCTGTCCTATATCCAAAGATTTTCATAGAATTTTAGATACATACCATGAGCTTCTTCTCGAATTGTAGTTAGACATAGATTCTTTTATCCAAGGTTTTACAATCACCTTGACATACCATTGTCACAAGGTTTGCAAAACATAGATCTGTAAGAAAGCGTGCCTAATAAACAATTCTAGGATAGCATTGAATCAAAGGAAGCGGGGAGCACCTTTCTCTTTGGGTCATCTGGGACACGTCCGTGTAGCATCATTGGACACGTCCGGTATGGGCGACCAACAACCCTAACCGGGGTTCCTTGATTCAAACCAACACGGATTAATACCAAACTTTGGGCATTGCTTCTCCATCACCAATGCAGCATATTGACCAAAGGAATTTTCAAATCATGTATTGACCAAGTAGATCGGACGAGGTCCGTGATTAGGGTACCTTGAGAGGAGAGAAGAGAGAGCGATGTGAAATCCAAATCCACGGGCCTTCAATCCTTGATCCAAGCCTTCTCCAATGCAATCTCCTCTCTCTCTTTTCCTTGGTGAAATCCTTGAGTCGCCCTAGGTGGGAAGAAGGCGTCAATTTGGTTGATTTGGAGGAGGCAAGTCTGTTTGGGCGAAGGGGTATGCTCTGGTTTTATAGTCTCGCTCATCACGGACACGTCGTCCGTAGAGAATACCGACACGTCCCGTATATACGTGGGCTGGCCCAAATAATTCAAGATGTGTTCTCACTCTTCCAATCCCTTTCTCTGTTGTTGCTCGGTCAAAAAGGTGTATGATCTTGATCCAAACCGAGTACTATTACTTTTCTTATCTAATGCCATCAATTTATTTTCTCTTTTCCAAATAAATGGCATAATCAAGAATTTGCTTGCTTGAGAGAGATAAAGTGAGACAAAGTAGATTGTGGACTTAAGAAAAACCATGTCATGTGTGATTAGCCGATCAAACAATCAAGGAGAGCCATAATCACCACATGACAGGGCTAGGTCGCAAAGACCAAGATTCAAATAGTTTTTCAAGTTCACACCACCTACACATGCTAGTTATGGGTTTTGAAAAACATCTCTCCTATGTCACACAAATGCACATTCTAACATGTAAAGGGCCTTAGATGCACTTACAATACATGTATGTAAAAACATACCTTTGCCTTGAGCCCACAAGAATACCACTAAGAAGATACATGGCATGATAATCTTTATGTTGACCTTGATTGCCAAGTAATCATGCTTGATGCAAATTCAATTTTTCATTCAGAGGACTACAAAGAGTGCTAGATAAATTTGTTAGTCCACAATGGTGCAAAATAGAAATTTAGCTCCCCCTATATAAGTGCTTCATGTATTTTGAATGACTTTCAACAAGCACTTTTATTCTGATAAGAAATTGAGAGCCAATTTTCATTTTGACCATAAACCAAATAAGATTGCCATATTTAAAAGTGAGTTTAAGAGATGCTCACAATCCACTTAGATTTGATAAAACACAAGCTTCTGAGTATGTTAGGGATATATGAAAAATGTATGGATCGAATACTCAGTTGCAACACAATTAGTGTTCTGCTCCATGCAATACCGGACATGTCCGGTAGCATACCGGACACGTCCGGAATACACAGGACGGAAACACTGACTTTCTGTCCTTGTTACCAATGATGAGGATGAAATAGATGATATATTTATTGAATTATCTTCGGGTCAGCCATATTAGGGATTATGATAAGAATTGGTTGATAGATTGAGTGAATATTATCAAGTTGCTTGCTCAACCACCCCGAAGCTTTCATCTCACCACCAAGTACCTATATTATCAACCTAAGCACATTTTGGTACCCAACTCTTGTTGGGTCCTTTTGGGTTAGTCAACAAGTGTTTAGGCACCCAAATGGCCTTAGTACTAGTTTGTGGTGAACACATCACCTTGCTAGTGCTAATTCCATTTGTGGTCTTCCTAAGCATATTATCATAAATAATTGTGTTCGGCTTAGGGATGTTACCATTTGGGCAATCATAGCTTAGATGCCCCTTTCTTCCACAAGCATAGCATATGCGACCTTTGTTTGCCCTATGCTTGTTTTGCTTGTATGGACATCCATCAACCTTGTGGCCCATCTCATTGCACCCATAGCATCTTCTAGTTGCAACTTGGGCTTGCTTTCTTGCTTCTTTGTTCATTGGGTATTTCTTGGTAGGATGCCCCAATTTCTTGCTCATGAGACAAGCACATTGTCCATGACTCTTCACTTGCTTGGCCTCCTTGGTAGAAGCCTTTTGATTGGCGACTTCAACCTTGTCGGCCCAAACTCTTGTGTGGACACATAGCCCACTCATGTCCATACAATCCACAACCATAGCACATCCTTTTTCCATGTTTCTTGCTCTTGGTTGTGTTGGTTTTTGCTTGAGATGTGATTCTTTTGTTGGGCTTTGGAGGAAGCAAGGTTTGAACCCTTCTCAAGCTTCTTCACCATATTATCACGGTTATCTTGAGAAGGTTGTGCTTTCTCCTTACCCTTCAACCGAATCACATCTTTCTTTAATCTTTGCACTTCTTCTTTGAGCTCTATGTTTTCTATAAGATTTAGCTCAATCGAAGATTGGCTTGCTTGAGGAGCACACTCATTAGTACAAGAAATATTTATTTGAGATGGTGTACTAGTGAGCGGATGTGTGAGAGGTTGAGAGAATTTTACCGATGTAATCACAACCTCATGAGCCACCTCAAGCATGATGCTTGATTCTACTACTTCCTCATGAGAGCACTTTAGATGAACATAATTTGCTTGTAGCTTATTAACTTGCTTGATAGTTCATCTAGCCTTGCCTTGAGCTTGAAGTTTTCCTTCTCTAGTTGTGAAACACTAGAAGAGGAATTAGTAACTAAAGCATGCTCGATTGACAATTTTTCATACCTCTCATTTATTGCCTTTAGCTCTTGCAATTTGGAGATGAGAAACTTTTCTTGATTTTGAAGCGATTGCTCTTGCTTCTCAATCTCTTCTTCAAGCTCATCATTCTTTTCAACTATCTTCATGATGATGAACTTGTCTTTATGGTTGAGATGATCAAGGTTGTAGTTGTCTTCAACTTCAACATCACTCTTATCTTGATCATCTACTTGTGCTTTCTCCTTTTCTTGATCTTTCTTGTTATTCTTCTTCTTGCTTTTCTTGGCCATGAGACACAAGTGATGAGTATCATGAGATATCTTGAGGTTGACTCATCACTTGGTCGCCATCGGGCTTGAGCATCGCGCTACAAAGCAATTTGCTTCTTTGGTCTGCTTTGCCTCGGCCATACTGGGACACGTCCCGGTACATGCTGAGCAGACAAAGAGTCATCTTATTTGCTTGCACTTCTTGCTCGGCTCGGCACTCTTGAGGTTTTGTGAGGCTTCTTCATTGTATGAAGACACAATGGATATTCTTTCCATTGACTCGATCTCAAGTGCATCATCACATTTGGATTTTCCATATAAATCAAAAGTCTAGTCCAAATGAGATGAGCACTCTCCGGAGGTGGTTGTCCATTGAATATTGCCTCATCTTGAACCTCTACACTTAATGTACTCAAAATAATATTAATAGCTTGAGCATTGAGTTGCACGCATATTTCTTCCTCTTTTGATAAATTTTTGTAGTTGCTCCAATCAACTATAGAAAGAGGTATGCTTGCATCTACAATATGCTCAACAAGAGGACTAATATCTCTAAAAGCATTGAGTACATGTATTGACCAAGTTAGAAAGTTTGAACCATCATTTTGGAGAAGCTTGGCTCCAACTCGATAGGCGTCGACATCCTTTTCACGGCGGTGAAGCTTTAGGTGAGAACCTCGCTCGATACCAATTGAAAGGACCTAGGATGCCGCCTAGAGGGGGTGAATAGGCGTTTCTAAAAAATAACACCTTTAAATGCGGAAACAATTAGAAAGGGGAGTTTCCAAAGATGGAAACTCCAAATTAAGAGTACTACCACCCCTCACAAGTTAGCCACAAAGTAAACAAGGTATAAAGAATATATCTAGAAGCTACAACCTGCAACACCAAGTTAGAACAGAGAATAAATATTTTCGGTGCAGGGGAGGAAATACTGGGACGATATGCGGTATGAAATACCGGACGTGTCCCAGATATACGATTTCGCAAATCGGCCCCGAACTTGCTCCTTTCGATTTCTATCTTCAAACCAAGCTGCAGGCACCTAATGGAGATGACAATATACACAGAGAGAACTGCAGAACAGCTAGAGCAACACAAATATCAAATGAAATGCGAATTTAGACACGATATTTGTTTTATTGAAGTTCAGACTCGTTCGAGTCCTACTCTCCGTTGAGGGGCTGCAGGCGACCAGTGAAGGTCAGCCCTAGAGGGTACCACGAAGGTCACTCTAGCTGGAGTCTTTTCCAACTCCTTTTCCTCCTTCCACTAATTTGATTCCGAGGCGGTGAAATCGACTGTTACAAACTTTCCGAAGCAACCACAATCTCTCGGTTGCTCTCCGGCGACGCCTAACCGTCTAGGACCGAAGAGTCCAAGAGTAACAAATGCGAATCACGAGATTGACAATATGCACAAGTGCTCAAGTGGTGGCTTGCTCTCTTTTCAAATTCTCTCTCAACCCACAAATTGATTTTGCAATTTGGATCACACACTCACTAAGAGAGGGTTTAGGAGAGTTGGCAAGGCTCAAAAACGTGTGTCTATCTCGGTGAGAATCAGCAGACCTCAAAGGTGGAGGCTTGGGGGTATTATAGCCCCTTGAAAACTAGCCGTTTTATAGCCGTTGCAATCTGGGACACGTCCGGTATGCATACCGGACACGTCCGGTATGACTCGAGCTCACGCCAACGGTAACTAAGTTCTGATGATGTTGTGAGGCGTCGGAACTCCCGAAGTATCTTTGGGACTTCCGACCGCCGGAACTCTCGACTCAAGTCGGAACCCCGACCCTCAAGCAATTTTGAAAAACATGTGGCGAAGTTAAAGTTAGTGAGGTGTCGGAACTCCCGGACGCATGTCGGAACTCCCGACCCTCACGCTTTTTGAAAACTAGCCGTTGGCTTCGGTCATCCATACGGACACGTCCGGTGTGAATGTGAATACCGGGACACGTCCGGTATGACCGAGATAGTGAAACCTTTAAGTCTGTTGAAGTGCGAGGCGTCGGAACTCCCGACCCATGCGGGACTCCGACCGTCGGAACTCCCGACAAAGCAACCCGAGAACAACAATTTTACAATTTGCTTTGGACAAAATCGGACACGTCCGGTATGAATACCGGACACGTTTCGGTATGAATACGGACACGTCCCAGACATACCGAACCGAAGAAATCGATTAGCACATTTGTTGCTCAAATAATCAAACCTCACATGGGTTGGCTTGAGCACTTATGAAACATTATCTCTCAACATGATGCATCCCTCTTAATAGTACGGCATACCTATTAAACTCAAGATCAAAGGAAAAATGAATTTATACCACTTGAGTTGATTTCTTTTGAATTGATGCCGTCCCTTCCAATCTTCATCAAGTAAGGGTGCTAACAAGTTGATGTTGATCTTTTCATTTGAGCATAGCCATCTTGAGCATGTGACTTGATTCCATTCATCAAATTTGAATAACCCCAAATGTATCAAGTCACTTCCATCAAATACTTCATTATAGATTTGATTCTTCACATCAATATGACCATCTTAGCTTGATTAGTACCTCAACTAAATGCAAGTACTTTCTTCTTCACCCTAGCTAGGTTCTTGACCGCCAAGCCGTCGCCGCTTGCCCTTCACCCTTGCTTAGTACCTCGAAGCCTTTCCTTGCTATCTTCACCATCTCAAGCCATCAAGTCACATCTTGTGTTGAATCATCCATTCATATGTATTGTTATCTTTTTCATTTTAATTTAGCAAGCTTCAAATATGAGACCATTCCATACGCAATCCCTCATGTCTCATTAACTAATAATCATGAGCTTGCTTTCACATAGTACATGGAAATCCCACAAAAAATAAGCCTTCACATGAATTCCATTTGCATTGTTGTCTTGTGCTTGAACTAGATTGTTTATACAACAACACATCATTTTGGCTTTCATTAAGTACCTGTGAGATAACCTATTACCTGTTCACACTTAGCAAACGGGTTAGTCCTTTAATCACGTTGTCATTCAATCAACCAAAACCCACTAAAGGGCTAGATGTACTTTCAACCGCCCGACCAGTTAGTGTGTAGCCAAATCTCCAGCCATAGCTAGCCCGTTAACCATAACGCGGAGCACAGAGCCCGTGTGCGTGTAAGTAGACCAAAGCCTCGCTAAGGAGCCATTGTCGACCACCCATAACGCAGAGGGCAGACGCTCGTGCACGTGTAGGGAGGAGCCGGAGACAGGGCCATCTCTGGGGACATCCGAGCATCAACATGACTGTTCGGGGGTTCGAAAAATCGTTTGAAGAGCAAACATGGAAAAAACAGCTCGGAGAAACGTTATGGCGATATACGAAGATTGAAGAATATTAAAGCGTGACTTAGCTTTTAGATGTAACGTCTGCAGTCAAGGCGCGTATGGCGTTATCTGAAGTCGGCATTGACGGTGAGCACCGGAGGACGGTTGAAAGGGTCGAGATGGCGGACTAGAGGGGGGTGAATAGTCTTTTCTAAAATTAATCGCGTCGGCTAACCGATATAAATGCAGAATTAAAACAATCGGTCTAGCCAAGACTACACCCCTCTATATATGTTCACTAGCACCTTGCAAAGATACTAATAAAGCAACTAAGGTGCCGGGCTAGCTAGAGCTCTCCTAAACAATTCTAGGAGCAAGGTCACACAAACCTATGCCACTAGTACTTTAAGTAACAAGGGAGCTCCTACACATGCTAGTAAGCAAAAGCACAAAGCTAACTAAGCTCACTAGCAATGCTCAATAACAAGGCAACCAATGCCTAATTAGAGAGCGCAAATACTTAGCTACACAAACTAAGCAATGTGACTAACAAGGTTACTAAAACCAAATTAGCCACGCAAGGGAGCTACTTCTATGCTACACAAGCAAGAAGGTAATTAGCTAGCTACACAAGCTATCTAATTACAAGAGCAACTACACAAGCTTAAGATATATATATAAGTAATTGCAAGCTTGTGTAATGGGGATGCAAACCAACGGGAAGAACAAGGTTAACACAATGATTTTTCTCCCGAGGTTCATGTGTTTGCCAACACGCTAGTCCCCGTTGTGTCGACCGCTCACTTGGTGGTTCGGCGGCTAATTAGCATCACCCGCTAAGCCCGCACGTCGGGCACCGCAAGAACCTACCCCTTGAGTGAGGGTAGCTCAATGACACGCTTTACTAAAGTTGCTCTTCGCGACTCCCGCAGGGCGAGCACAAGTACCCCTCACAAGCACTTCTCCGGAGCGCCGCACAAGCTTCTTGCGGGCTTCGACGGAGACCACCACCAAGCCATCTAGGAGGTGGCAACCTCCAAGAGTAACAAGCACCACCGGCTTGCAACACGACCACTTAGTGCCACTCAATGCAGCCTCACGATGCAATCGCACTAGAATCGCTCACTCACACAATCGAATGATCACTATCAAGTATATGTGTGATGGAGGGCTCCCAAGCACTCACAAGCATGGACACTAAGTCCCTTGAGGTGCTCAGCACCAGCCATGGCCGAGGACCACTTCTATTTATAGCCCCAAGGGCTAAACTAGCCGTTACCCCTTCACTGGGCAACGGTCGGGCCGACCGGACGCTCCGGTCGTGTTGACCGGACGCTGGACCTCAGTGTCCGGTTGCCCGCAGACAGCCACGTGTCCTGATTCCAACGGTCACTTGACTTGACCGGACGCAGCAGCTTTCAACTGACCGGACGCTGAACCCCCAGCGTCCGGTCGTTTCCAGTAAGGTACCGACCTCGACCGGACGCGTCCGGTCACACTTGATCGGACGCAGCCAGCGTCCGGTCACACTCCAGCTTCTGCGTCATCGTACGTCAGCCTGACCGGACGCAGCCTGCCAGCGTCCGGTGCATTCAGATCCAGCGTCCGGTCAGTTGACCGACGCCAGCATCTTCGCGACTAACTCGTTTTCACTTCTAACTTCATCACCCTTGCTCCAATGTGCTAACCACAAGAACTTGCATCCGGCGCAATAGAAAATAGGCATTCTATTTTCCCGAAAGCGCCGAATCCCGCCGAGCTTGCTCGGCGGGAGGGAGAGAGGGACCCAAACCCATCTCACCCCTGCAAACACCACCTCCTTTGTAAATGTGCCAACACCACCAAGTGTACACCACCATGTGTATGTGTGTTAGCATTTTCACAATCATTTCCCAAAGGATGTTAGCCACTCAACTTGCCACGCCACTCGATCCTAGCGACAATGCAAAGTTAGATCACTCGAGTGGCACTAGATGACCGATATGCAAACAAGTTTGCCCCTCTTGATAGTACGGCCATCTATCCTAAACCCGGTCATAAACTTCTCTACACACCTATGACCGGTGGAATGAAATGCCCTAGGTTATACCTTTACCTTGCGCATTCCATTCCATCTCCTTCAATGTCGATGCAACACATGCACCAACACGATCAACAATGATATGATCCATTTCATATCATCACATGATCATATTGGTTCATCGATCTTGACTCTACTTGCTCTTCACCGTTGCTATCGTCCATCGGCGTCAAGTCTTGCTCAAGCTTCACCGCCACGCGGTCCATCACTCCAAAGCCTTTGACTTGCCCTTCACGCTTGCAACCGGTCCATCAAGCCAAGTCTTGTCTTGATCTTCTCCACCTTGATCACATGACTCAATGTCATGTCTCATGTGCAATAAGCTCCTTCATCATCACATGTGTGAGCTTTGCAACATCTCCAAGCCATTTTCACCTCCATGGCATATGTTGCTCATACACATGTACCTGTGGACTAATCACCTGTGTATCTCACATAAACACAATTAGTCCACCTAGATTGTCACTCAATTACCAAAACCAACAAGGACCTTTCAGCGGTGAGTTTTCGATCTCTTCTGTACTCCACGGCGGCGAGGTCCCCGAAGATAGTGGCGACCACTTTGTCGTGATCCTAGAAGGCGTTATTGTTGTCCCCAGGTGGTCGGCGAGCTTCTGGCCAACCTGATCGATGGATGCGATCAGATCGTCGTTTGTTGATTCGCCTCCTCTGGTAGCGAGGAAGCGGACGGCGAGTTGTCGATGAAGGCGACCTCGGAGGTGGTTCCGAGATCAGATCTGCAGTCGTAGGTGCTGGGGTGATCGGCGCAGAATCGATCTGCACCGGCTCGATGAGCTCTACGGCTCCGTCAGCGCTGATGATCCACGAGATTGATCCGACCGTGAAGATCTGACCGGGCTGTGGGAGGGACGAAGAGCCAGCGAAACGTACCATCTTGTTCGATATAGAAACAGCACGCACACCCCTATCTGGCGCGCCAATTGTCGACAAAAGATGCTCAGCAGTCCACCGAGGGGTATCGCACGAAGGTAGATTGATCGGTGGAGGTGCGCGTGATAGGAACCGGATGGTGACACAAGGCGCAGAGACAGCGATTTAGACAGGTTCGGGCCGTCTGATCGACGTAATACCCTACGTCCTGTGTCTTTGGTGTATTGTATTGAATATGAGATCTATGGAGATATATATATCTGTCGTCTAGGGGACCCCTACCTCTCCTTATATACTCTGGAGGGCTAGTGTTACAAGAAAAGTATCCTATTTGGTACTATATAATATCTTGTGGGCTGATCCATCTCTGATGGTGCGGCCCATGTCTTATCTTGTGGATACCGGAGACCATACCCCACAATTCCACTTGTCCGTCACTATTAGTAACTGCTCATTAGTGATGGGTCTTATCGCGTCTTAACCTGAAGGACACATAAGAGGTTGTCATGGGGTCTGTCGCTAATTAGTTAGTCGTAAGGTCACAAAAATCACAACATAGTTTCTGATGATGACAAATCTAATAATATTTCCACTGCAAAGTTATTCTGTTGGTTGACAAAAGCCTTTTATAGTCATTAATATTAATATATAAATATATTTGACGATGTTGGAACGGCCTCAATAAAACAGCATGACATGTTGAAGACTTTACCATCTAAAAATGTTGCAAGTCCGAATATGTCAAGAGGTTAACACTCCAAAAAAGTCAACACTGGCTAGTTACCTAAGATATCGATAAACCACTTTATATCAGTATGTATAATGGGCATGCGCACTTAGCTTTTCTTGTACACATAGAGTGGAAACCCGTCAAAGCAGTTGGCAGCAAATGGATCACCTGGAGGCATTCAGAGGTGCTTAGCTTAACGCAGATCTTCGAGAAGAACAGATGCGATCGAGAGCTGTCACAGCTGCAAAGCAACCGGCCGAACAGAAAGCAAATGTGGAAGCCGGAATAATGAGCTGGAAAGGTCATGTGAAACTTTGCATTTCGAATTATCAAAGTACGTGTGAACGGTTGCATCCTTGTTTTCTAAAGATCAAAGCAACATATTTTGCGTTTCCTTTCTTCGAACACGACAGGCAGTAAAATTGTTTGGCATACACCGATAACAGGGTTTAGAGCATGTATTTATTTGCTGAAGTGCGTATATATTTGCCAATTACCAGTTTTTGTTCTAACAAATCTCAAATAAACCATGCATCAGGAAACTCCTAATAAGAAGTTCTAATATATTAGTAACTAGAAGAAAGCCCCGCACGTTGCTGCGGGAATCGCTGGTAAAATTATACTACTTATATTTTCTAATATGAATGAATAAATATCATAATACATGTTAGTGAATGATTTTTAGCATTCTGACATGGACAACTAAATATACGTTAGTAAATAATGTGGTTTACTAATGTTGAATGAAGACATAATAGCATATGTTAGTGGATGCTGATGATGACACTTTATATGGCAAGATAGTTGTACGTACTAGTGGGATATTTTAGTGGATGCTGACGTTGACATTTTGCATGACAAGATAAATTGCTAGTGGGGTTTGAAAATATAAGGGTTTGAAAATATAAAATATAAAATATAAAATATAAAATATATAGATATAGATATAGATATAGAGATAGATATAGATATAGATATGTTCACTCATGTGTGCGCAAATCAATCCAGATAATGATCAACACAATCGTGCAAAGTTAGTTTTGCTTCCTGCATATTGACCATGAAAATATGGATTTTGTTCTTGTATTTGTAACCTTTGTTTGTACTATCTCTTTTTAATATCTCCTCCGTCCAAGAAAGAATATAATTCTAATATAGTATCATGTTTTAGTATCTTAAGTTTATTATCTATCCCTAGTGCTAAAGGATTTCTGCCATGTATAATTTTTCGTCCAGCCTATCCGCATATGTATGGAGCCTGGTTAGAGCATGGCTAATAAGCCAGCCCGCTGCCGGCTAAATGAAACTGCCATGTCACTTTCAGCCATCGGGAATAGTCAGCTCATAGAATTGATCGGCTAAGAGGTAGATTATAATAATAATTCAAGTATTTAATGGCTGTATGGGCCCTCAGCTGCATGCACGGTCCCGTGAAAAACGTCGGCTCTGCGCCCGCTGATGGCTGGAAGCAGGCGATTACTTCCTCGATTCGTACGTGCAGCCGGCGTTTCACTAACCGCCCGCTGCATTCTCTCTCTTCTATTCTCAGAGACTCCATCTAGCCTGCAGACTGTACCTTATTATACTTACTCACCGGCAGTCGGTCCGAATCTTTTTTTATTCCATTTCCGTTTCTTATAATATATACAATATTACGAGTCTTTTAAATGTTGACCCTTACTTATAATAAACAAATATTTATATTACTAAGTTGTTAGTATTAATTAGGAATAGACTATTATTATAACACGAATCAATCGATGACCTAACTAATCAAACTGTATACTTAAATCTTGAACACTTTGTCATTCAGTGAATAAAAATAAATGTTTCTTTTAAGCTATCTGCACTTGTCAGTGCAAATCTCTAAGTTTTCCACATATAACAATGGAACTCTCGCTAAAGCTGATATGTGAAAATCAAGACACGATAACGATTAACTCCTTGTTGACTTTAATAATATATAAAATTACACTCAAAAGACGCTACTAAACTTCATATCTAACTCTACTAAAAAATAAATAGATATCTAACATTTGCCATCCTTGTTACCATTAATGACCCGTTCGTTTGTGATAGCTACAGTAACCACTCGCAATATCAAAAGTAGCACATATACAAATTAAGCTATCGTGGCCATTGCAGCTGTGTAGCAAGTTGAAGCGAATAAATCGAACGTTAGATAGTTTTTTTTTCTCCCGTCGCAACGCACGGGCATATTTGCTATATAGTAGATAAAAAGTATCAATAATTATTATATGAAATAAATATCATTAGATTAATTACAAAATATATTTTTATAATAAATTAATTTGGAGTCATAAATGTGAATATTATTTACTATAAACTTGGTCAAATATGAATCATTTTAACTAGCACGCAACACATAATTGTATTCTTTCTTGGACGGAGGGAGTATTTATATCAGTAGAGGTTGTCAACAAAATCTGATCGGCAGTTTACCGAGGGGTATACCCACGGTAGTAGATAAATCGGTGGAGGTATGCGTGAAGGAACTGGATGGTGACACAGAACGCAAAAGACAGTGATTTAGACAGGTTTAGGCCGTCAACTCGACATAATACCCTATGTCATGTGTCTCTGTGGTTTGTATTGCGTATGATTCGATCAAAACGAGAGGGTCCCTACCCACCTTATATAGCATGGGGGTAGGGTTACAGATCGGTTATTTCCATTTTGATCGGTTTACAAGATAGGAAGTTACGTATCGTATAATACCTATCATATCCGAGCAGATTTCATCGATCACCGATAATCTTTGCGTTGCCTTGTGAAGCACGCCGTCCTGCGGCATACTTCGTATGGCATTGTCTTGCGAGATGGGCCCTGACCGGTGGCGCGACCCGTGCCTAGTCTTGTGGGCTGGGCCTCCCCTAGTGGCTCGGCCCAGGTGGAGTTTTGCAGGTACTGGGAGTCATACCCCCAAAGCTAGTCCCCGAGCACCTTGCATCCGCTGAGTAACACCATCTTGAATCCATCCGAGCTATCCAACTTGCAGCAACTTCCGACCAGTTCAAATAGGGCCTGAGCTGTTGAAGAAAGCGTCCGAGCAGTCCAAACGAGCGTCCGACCAGTTTAACTAGGCATCAAGCTCGAACTCACTCGAAGTCGTGGTTTGCCATAAGGATGTAAGGAGCTCAAGTAAAAAAAATTAAAGTCTTGATCGGTGAAGTGTACACACTTAAGTGCCAACTGCGATGGTCCTTACGACATGGTCATTAGGGGAGAGCATAGGCAGAGATTTGACAAAGTCGACACACCATGAAGAAGAAAAAGTACATGCACCGCAAAGTGCATTGTACACAATGTAGGCCCCGATCCTACTAGAAGATATGAAGGAATCTTGTAGCAGGGCCAAAGAAAAATATGCAGTCCCCATCATTGCTGAAAGATCGGGCAATCGGGGAACCAGTACATTCACCGCAAGGTGAAGTGTACACACTTATTCCCCGAACCTACTGGAAGATGATAAAGGAATCTTGTAGCGGGCTCAAAGAGAAATATGTAGGTGTAGATGCATAACGAATTCCGACGATCCAACGCTGAGTCTGGAGATTCGTTTCGTCGTTCCACATGCCATGCGATTTAACGCCACGGCCCACCTTGTGCCTTTGGTTGCCCATCAGCGTGCTGTGGTTTCGGGAGGGAATGCAGTGGGTCAGGTGTGGTTTCCCCGAAATCCCTAGAAGGAAAAGGGTCAGGGGTCGAACCATTATAAAGTGTCGTAGGCTCGGCGCACATTCTCCACCTTGCTCCCGCCTCTTCGTCTTCTTTCTCGCACCCGTACCACATCACCTGGCAACTGCTCCACCATCTTAGCAACAACAAGCTCATAATCTCCCACCATTTCTTAGATCTATGAGATGGCGCCCAAGAGAAGCCGCAGCAGCTCGAGCAGGGCGTCGCGTAAGCTCAATCGCGCCGAGGATTGGGTGAGCTCCATTAGCAATGAGGTGGCGCTCAACCAGTTGGTGGTGGACGGCATGCTGCCGGATAGGGTGACGGCGGGATGGCATCCTGCTCGCGGTGAGAGCTTTCTAACTCCCCGTGGTGATGAATTGGTCATGTTTGAAGATTATTTCTATCGCAGATTTAGCGTTCTGATCCATCTGTTCCTCCACAGATTGATTGAGTATTACGCCATTAGTCTTTGCAATCTGGGCCCAAACTCCATTCTTCACGTTTCTATCTTCATCCATTTCTATGAAGCCTATCTTGGCGTTCTCCCACATTTTGATCTCATCCGCCACTTTTTTGTTTGAAATCTCATGGGCAACATTGATCAGATTCCCATGAGCAACGCCAGGTGGGCAGAGAGACCTAGTGCCAGTGGAGTGGAGCAGGTGAGGGAGCTCCTGGCGTTGATTGACCGAAGGAGAATAGATGGGGTAATAGTGGCGACGAACTTCACTTTTCAGCGATGCCAGCCCAGCAAGGACAGGGCACACCCCGCATATGAATTCTAGGGGGATACTGATGGTACCCGAGAGGTGCCCAAGATGATTGCTCGAGAGAAAGTCAAGCGGTGGATTGGGGTGTTGTTTAACCTCATGGGGCGCCGCAAGGTTGACGACCAGCAAAAGGCCTTCAGTGTTGGGAACCTCCCGCCAGCGGTAAGAGTCTTTGTATTAGTTTGGCCTAATTCCTTTTTTGTTGCGATGTACTCACTCGTGCTCTTGAAAATTCATGGGCAGGACCGAGCAGCATACTTCTCAGCCGTGCCATCGGTGGACTAGCCAAGGGGTGTTGATGCCTGGGCGAGCAGTCCCCAGCGTCGAGCTAGCTCAGGGGCTGGTGGGGATAGCTCGGATGATGACGACGACGAAGTAGGGGGTGAGCGGACATTAGATGTCCATGAAAAACTTTGGGGGAAGCGGCCTACTAGCACAGAGCTGTCCCCGAAGAGAAGGAAGATGGCGGGATCGTCCCGTCGAGAAGAGCGGCTCCCACTCACCTCCAAAGACGGCGAATGGTGGTTTCAAGCTCGTCAGATGACGATGGGTTGGTAGCACCACCATCTCCAAGGGACAGGACACCACCACCGGTGGTGCCAGCCGGAGCTAGGACCCACGAGATGCGACGGACGCGGCAAGCCATGGCCATGACACCCGGCGGTGTTCTAGCATCGTCAGTGGCGATGACTCGACCGATGCTAGTGTCAATAGCCTGAGCACCTGCTGGAGCCCCCGAGATCATGGTTACAGCCCTTATGGTAACAACGTAGGCAGCCACCACAGTCCCCGAGACCGCGCGGACGACTCTGGTGGCGGCGATGGAGACGGCGAGCAGTTCGGGTGGTGGGCTGATGGGTAGTAGGCGGGGGCGCTGGTTCCGAGCTACGCAATAGGAGTCGTAGTTGTAAGTACCTTATTTACTTGCTATGTTACTTTGGTACGGTAGTTTGTTTCTTTATCTTATTGTTTCTTCTTGAAGCGTGGAGTCGACGGAGGAACTGCAGCCATCGGCTGCTAGTGACAAAAGGCATGCAGGGGAGCCGATGGCTCCCCCACTGACCGAGCATAGACAAGAGCAGATCTAGTTGCCCCTACCTTAGAACAATCAACAGCTGCAGGGCTAATCGGCCATACCACGGGAGAGCCCTTGACAACTGGACTGGCGTCGCCTGGCGATGGGTTGCACAATAAGGGTGATCCTAGTGCGAAGGAAATGTGGGATGTAGCAGCAACATCGAGTGGCCTTGTGGCGGCAACTATGGAGCTTGCGGGGGACATGCCGAGCAGTGCGGCACAAGGTCCGACCGTAGCTGCCGAACAAGTGTTGTCTGTGGGTGCATCAACAGCAGAGGCGGTGCTAGAATGCCCTGTCCGAGCACGGTGGCAATCAAGGAGGGCATCTTTGCTGTCGACCGCCATTGAGGTCGAAGAGATAGTGCAGGAGCCCACCCCGCTGCCCGAACTCCTCCGCACCGTCATCCAGCGCGGCGAAGAGTTTGAGATGCTGGAGGTGAGGGAGATGAGCTCAGAGGCGAAAAAGCTACGGACTGATCTGACTTTGATGCTAGCCTGCATTGAAGTAAGCTTGAGGGAATTTTTTTAGGGAGAAAGGGTTAGCTAATCTATTTGCTCGCTGTAGAATGTGATGAAGGTGTCTGAGCAGTGCCGGTGGTAGCTTGAGGAAATGGCCTCGGTGCTAGAAAAGAACAAGAATTTATAGACGTCGGTGGACGACCTCGTGGCGCGCCTGCTCCAAGAGCGCAATCGTAGGGAGGACTTGGAGGTGAAGGCTGAGGCGTTGGAGAAGGAGCGCCAGTAGAAAGAGGCTGAGGGCCAGTCGATGGCCGAGTAGCTTGCCCATAGCGTCGATCGAGAAAAAGGTTTGGCTCAGAATTTTGCTTTGTTGTTATTCAGTGATGTGACACGTCTGTCTGTTGTGCGCAGCATTGGAGATGGAGCTCATCCTATCCCAGGAAGCCATCAGCCAGCTTCTAGAGGTGAAGGAGAAAACGGAGAAGAGGGCCGAGAAGGCCATTGAGGACCTTTGTCGTGAGTGTTTTTTCATGTAGTTTTAACTTGAACGACCTTAGGCATGCATTTAACATGTACCTGTGTCGTTTGTAGAGTATCGACATCAATCTCAAGGGCAATTCCAAGTGCTCGTGGAGCAGGTAAGGACTCAAGATGATAAGCTAGAGACGATGATCATGGGGACCTAGCCCATGCTGGACTATGTCGGTCTAGAGCAACCCGAGGGGGGACGTCTTCCTAGTGACGGGCCGTACTGATCGGTGGTGGATCATTGCCTAACAGCATGGGAGGATTTCAAGAATTTCGCATGCAGCACGGCCCATGGAACTGTCATCCACACGCTCACGCAGCTGAGGTCACACTACCCTTTGGTGGATCTTCAATGGGTGGCGATCGGATACGCGCAGGGTACGAACGCGGAGAAGATTGCTAGGCTGGAAGACGAGGCGAAGGAGCCAGCGAAGAGGTTGGCCGAAGATGTCGAGTTGTTTGTTGAGGGGGAGCAGTGCTTCGTAGATTAGGAAAAACTCATGTTGGGTACATGGCAATTTTTTCTGAATGCTTGTAGTTATGGTATGTTTATGTTTATATTTGATATAAACCATCCTATCAGTGGTGTGTAGCTGAGTTACTAGCCCTAGCTAGCCTGTTAACCATAACATGAGGCGCTGGGGCCATGTGCATGTGGGAAGAATAGGGCGTCACTAAGGAACCGCTACTGACCACCCATGACACAGAGGGCGGACACTCATGCATGTGCAGGGAGAAGTCAGAGACAGGGTCATTTCTGGAGGCGTCCGAGCATCAACGTGTTTGATTGGGTGTTAGGCGTAGTTGGTGCGTCGTCTTTGAGATGTTGTACGCAGAATCAGAATCGCTTGGCGGAAAAGTGTGGAGAAGACAATATGGAGAAACATTAGTGTAAAAAACTTTATTGAATACTTAAATATGAAAGGTACATATCTTTGAAATGGATGCTTTAGGGGTAGAAACGTCTAAGCAGGTCGATGTGCCAAGAGTTTGGGACATCTCTTTCATCCATATCGCATAGTCTGTAGGAACCTGGTTGGGTGACCACCTTGATGATGAAGGGGCCTTCCTAAGGTGAGGAGAGCTTGTGCATCCCGTCTGTCTTCTATTTCCTGTGGAGTACTAAATCCCCGACCATGAAGAATCGGTCGTTGACATTGCGATTGTAGTATCCGCGCAGGCCGTCGAGGTATTTAGCCATCCAAACATAGGTGACCAGACATTCCTCTTCTAGGCTATCTAGTTCAACGAATCGAGCATGGTCAGAGTTCTCCTCATTGTAGTTCTCCACCCTTGGCGCTCAGAAGACGACGTCAGCAGGCAGTATGGCCTCGGAGCTAAAAACCATAAAGTATGGGGAGACGCCGGTGTTACAACTGGGCTGGGTCCTTAGTCCCCAGACCATGGCCGATAGTTCCTTGAGCCATTTTCTCAGGTGCTTCTGTTCCTTCTCATAGAGTCATTTCTTCAATGCATTCAGGATCATGCCATTGGCGCGCTCGACTTGGTTGTTGGCCCTTGGGTGTGCGACGGAGACATACTTGACTGAGATGCATATGTCCTCATATAAATCCTAGAAGTCACTGCCGGTGAACGTGGACCCAAGGTCAGTGATAATACTGTTCGACAGGCCGAACCGGTGGATTATATCGTCGAGCAGCTCGACTGCTTTCTTCGTTGTAGCTTGGACCAGGGGTTTATATTCGATCCACTTGGAGAATTTGTCAATGCAGACGTAGACCCAGCGGAAACCTCCCAGCGCGGGCTTGAGCGGCCCGATCATATCCAATCCCTAGCATGCAAAAGGCCACGATGTAGGAATCATTTGAAAGACCTGAGCTAGGATGTGGATTTGCTTGGCAAAAAATTGGCAGTTCTCACATCGGTGAACAAGTGCTTCAGCATCAGCTATGGCTGAGGGCCAATAGAAACCAGCTCGGAAAGCCTTTTCGACCAGTGTTCTAGAGGCGGCATGGTTGCCGCAGATGCCAACATGGATCTCCTTGAGTATCTTCTCACCATCTTCCACGGAGACATATTTCTGTAGTAGCTCGCCTTTGGTGTTTTTGCGATACAACCTCCCATCAATGAGGACATAGTGCTTACTGTGGAGGGTAAGGCATTCTCTCTATGTGTTGTCAGCTGGGATGTCTACAGTGGTAAGATACCTGGTGAAAGGTTGTCTCCAATCGCTGCTAGGAGCAAGGACCGCTGCGACTATCTGCTCAACAGGTGGTTTTTCTTCAACTGCTTCTTCTTCCTGCTTGACGAAAGGAGCCACAAGGTCTTAAATGAACACTCCAGCTAGAACGTCGGCCTAGGATGATCCTATCTTTGATAGCTCATCAGCTGCTTGATTATTGGCTCAAACCATGTGGTGGTATTCGATGCCATAGAACTTGTCTTCTAACTTTCTTATCACGACACAGTAAGCGTCCATCTTTTCGTTGGTACAATTCCAATCTTTATTGAGCTAATTGATCATGAGTGCAGAGTTGCTATACACCTAGAGTCGTTTGATGCCGAGCTCGATAGCTATATGGAGACCGTGAAGTACCGCTTCGTATTTAGCGGTATTGTTGGATGCTGGGAAGTGTAGGCGGAAGACATAGCAAAGCTTATCCCCCGATGGCGAGATGAAATATATGCCTACCCCAGCACCATCAAGGTTGAGAGGCCCATCGAAGTACATGGTCCAATGCTCGGGGTGGTCGACCAGGACAGGAGTCTGCATATCCGTCCACTCGGCGATGAAATCGGCAAGTGCCTGCGATTTGATCGTGTGGTGGGGCCTAAACTCGATGGTATAGGTGCCGAGCTCAACCACCCATTTGATGATGTGACCGCTAGCTTCCTTGTTGTAGAGATTGTCGCCGAGCGGGTACTCCATGATGACCGCTATGTGGTAGGCATTGAAGTAGTGGCGTAGCTTCCAAGATGTGATAACGATGGCATACAATAGCTTCTGGACTTGTGGGTAGCGAGTCTTAGACTCATTTAAGACCTCGCTGATGAAGTAGACTGGGCACTGGACTTTGTATGCGTGGCCGGCCTCTTCTCGTTCGACGATGATGGCGGTGCTGATTACCCAGTTGGTCGCTGCTATGTAGATTAGTAGGGTCTCATCCTTTTGGGGGGCGGTCATGATCGGAGGTATGGTGAGGAACCGCTTGAGATCGGCAAATGACTTGTCAGCATCCTCCGACCAGATGAATTTCTCTTGAGCTTTAAGTAGCTTGAAGAAGGGGAGTCCCTTTTTGCCCAGGCGGGATATGAAACGACTTAAAGTCGCCATGCACCCGTTAACCTCGGACGTCTTTATTGGTTGATGGCTTCATGTTGGTCACCGCCACTATCTTCTCTGGATTGGCTTCGATGCCACGGCGACTAACGATGTTGCCTAGCAGTATACCGGACGGAACGCCGAAAATACACTTGGTGGGATTTAGCTTCCATCGGTACACGTTCAATGCTTTAAAAACTTCGGTGAGGTCAACGATGAGAGTGTCGGTAGTCCTAGACTTAACTACCACATCATCGACATAGGCCTCGATATTCTTCCTAATTTGGTCCTCGAGACAGCGCTGGATGGCTCTTTGATAAGTCACACCCGCGTTTTTGAGACCAAAAGACATGGTCATGTAGCAGTAGGCATCGAAGGGCGTGATGAACGATGTCTTGATCTGGTCTTCTTCCTTTAGCGCGATCTGGTGATATCCAGAGTAGCAATCTAGAGAGCACAGGAGCTCACAACCGGATGTAGAATCTACGACCTCGTTGATGCGAGGTAAGCCGAAGGGGTCTTTAGGGCAATGTTTGTTGAGATTGGTATAATCAATGCACATTCTCTATTCTCTATTCTTTTTTCTTACAAGAACCGAGTTGGCAAGCCAGTCTAGATGGTACACCTCTTTTATGAAATCGGTGGCTAAGAGCCAGGTTATCTCTACCCTAATAGCCTCCTTTTTGTCCAGCGCGAATCGTCGAAGCTTTTGCTTGATGGGCTTAGCGGTCACCGAGACATTTAAGGAGTGCTCGATCAGCTCCCTTGGCACGTCGAGCATGTCCATAGGTTTCCATGCGAACACATCGACATGCTCACGTAGGAAGCTGACGAGCGCGCCTTCCTATTTAGGATCAAGGTCGGCCCCAATCCGAGCAGTCTTGGACTGGTCGCCGAGGATGAGGACTACTTCTTTGAATTCCCTAGACTTGGCTGAGCCTCAGGCGACCTCTAGGGTAGGGATCTCTAGATCCTCCGGAGGGATCACCTGCGAAGTCATGATGCAGTCCTGTATACGGATGGAGATATCAGTTGCCTCAACGAGCACGAAGCTTTCCTTCTCGTAGTTGTTTGCAACGTCGAGGTTGGCGCGCAGGGAGAGGACCCCCTGCTCTATCGGCATCTTCAGCACTAGGTATGTATAGTGCGGCATGGCCATGAACTTAGCAAGAGCTGGTTGGCTGAGGATGGCGTGGTATGCCATGTTAAAGTCGGCAACGAGGAAGTTGATGTAGTCGACACGGAAGTGCTTTGTGGTGCCAAACTGGACTGGCAGTACAATCTGTCCCAAGGGGAAGGATGCCTTCCCAAGAACGATTCCCCGAGCGGAGAGTCCATGGGGTGAGATCTTTCTTCTTGAGACCTAGCTCCTCCGGAGATCCGGGGAAAAGAATGTTCGAGGCGCTCCCTCCGTCGATGAGGACCTTCTAGAAGCGCACGCCCTGATTATAGGATCCGGGATGAGTGGGAAACGCCCTAGGTATGGGATGTTTGACCACTGATTGGCCTTGGAGAAGGTGATCCGGTGCTCTGACCAGTCGAGATATTTTGGATCAGAGACGGGGCCATCATATGTAGCGACCACCATGATGCGTCGGGTTATGAGCTTCTGCTCTCGCTTGTCTTCAGAGACAGCCCTCCCACCAAAAATTGTAGCAACAGTCTTGGTGGGATCCTGGTATGTAGGGCCCTTGTTCTTGCCTCGCTCTCCACATTGACCGTCATCGGTCTCATCGTCGTTGCGCCGCTGCTTCTTTGATGGTTCTACCCCGAGCACAGTCTTTAGGCCCCTGCACTACCGCATGGTGTGCTTGGTATCCTTGTGGATAGGGCATGGGCCGTCAAGTAGATTGCCAAAATCCATGTCGTAGGTACGCTTGACACGGGTGTCGGCGGTGTTTATGGAGGTATTAGGTCAGCGACGACGGCTTTGTCTGCTTCTCGAGCTCTCTAGACGATCGTCACGCCGGGGGTCACGGTCATCGTGACGGCGATCACGGTCATCATGAGGGTCAAGACCATCGTGGCGGCGATCGTGATCGTCGTGGCGTCTGTCTTTGCGATGAGCATAGCGGGCAGCCCGTTCAACTTCTTTGGTGTTAGCGTACCCATTCGCCATTTGTATCAACTCGCCGATGGTGGTAGGCCTCTTGCGGTATAGCTTACCGTGAAGTTGCTCGTGTCGGAGCCCTTTGGTGAAGGCAACGATGGCCTCGGCATCGGTGATGTTGGCGACAGAGTTTCTTGTCTCCGAGAAGCGCCTGATGAAGTCACGCAGAGATTCCCCGGAGGACTGATGAAGCTTTTCCAAGTCATACTTGGTGCCGGGCTGCTCGCATGTAGCCATGTAGTTGTTGGTAAAGACTTTCTTGAGGTCATCCCAAGATCGGATGGAGTTCTCCTACAACCTAAGGAGCCAATTATTTGTAGACTGGTTAAGCATGATAGGAAGGTAGTTTGCCATGATGTCCTTGTCTCCGCCCGTAGCTTTTAAGATGATCTCGTATAGAGTTAGCCACTGAGTGGGGTTGGCCTTTCCATCATAGGTATTGACACCAATGACCATGAAGCCCACCGGCCACCGGACGGCTCGGAGCCTCTCTGTAAAGGGGCGAAGTCCTGATGTGCCGGCGAGAAGTGGTGCTTGGCGAGCAGCGAATCCTTCATGTTTAGCGTCGAATCTTTGACGGCACTCTATCTCTGCATCGTAATGTGCGGACCTACTATTTTTGATGCGGCCATGGGCATCTGCACTAGCGTTAAGGTGATCGTGAAAGTCATGAGGAGCGGGTTGATTGACCTCCTGGTTACGGTTGCCGCCCCAACCTCCCTGGGGACATGGTGGGCGGGCATCTTGGCGTGAATAGGCTTCATAGTTGCCCCTGGAACCTATATAGAGTAGGGGCCTCTAGCCTGAGATCGGGGAGCATCGGTGCCATGATGTTGGCCTCCTCCGTCGCGACGGGAGCGGCGGCTATGAGCCGATGCGGTGGAGTAAGATGGCGCATCATTTCAAAACTCGTTGACCTGGACTTGTGCAGCTATGATGTGCGCACGGACCTTCTCAACCTCTGGAGTGTGAGGGAGTTTGTCGAGCTCATTGAAAGCGACAGCGAGATTGGCGCTTGGAGTCTAATAGACTGGCTGGTCGCCAACCATGTCAAATGCCCTTCTAGATTGCGTTGATGGAGGGACGGGCCGAGACCATCTTCGCCGGCCTCAGGGGCCGCTTCTGTGTCTCGACGACGTTGGCGATGGGGGTTCTTCGCTAGACGAGCGTCGCGCTCTTCAGTGGTTTCACCCTCCTTGGTAACACTATCATGGCTGACGTGGAAAATCATGCCCCCGAACCCCAAAGGGAAAGTAGGGTAGCTCGACAGGGTCCTGGTCTAGCCCTCGGAAGAATCGTCGAGGCTTTTGTCCAAGACGTGATGAAGAGATTCGGTTAGAAGGGGGGAATCCTCCGAGAGCTGACGAATAGCCACCATGTTGACCACGGGCGTAGGCTGACCGGGGTCAGTTGGGTCGATCACGTAAAGGTCAATGATGTGATTGCGTTTGACATGGTGGGCGAAGAGGTGGTGGACGATGTTCTGATACACAGATCCTACACCCTCCAGCCCAAAGGGGTAGGGCCTCGGCGAGTTCTCCATTAGGGCTTCATAGTCATCCAAGCGAAGGCCGGTGGCGGGCAGTGGTTGGTGCCGCACCGTGCGCCCTTCTAGAGTAGCCGTGATCACCAGATCGAAATCTATCCGCCTTGCACGGTGTGGCCAAGCAGGTCGCTCGGTCACTATGGCTTGGTGGTCTCGAAGCGCAGGAAAATCGCCGCTCGCTCTAGATTGATCTAGGATCGAATCCACGAGGAGCTGGCATTCTGTCAGGCGATCTGTGACCCGATCGATGGATGCAATCAGATCATCGTTGCTGATGGATCTCCTGATCTAGCGATGTGGCGCCGGGACCAGAGATGTCATTGCTGGTGTTGGCATGATCGGTGCAGGGTGATCCTACATCGGCTCCACGATCTCCTCATTGCCGCCGGGGCCGATGACCCAGGTCATGGATCCGACCGTGAAGATCTGGCCCGGCTCGAGGGGGGCCATAGAGCATGACAAGGTGACCATCTGGTTCGCCATTGATTTAGCACGCACACTCCCTACCTGGCGCACCAAAGTCGACGAAATCTGGTCGGTAGTCTACCGAGGGGTATACCCACGGTAGTAGATAAATCGGTGGTGATGCGCGTGAGGGAACTGGATGGTGACACAGAACGCTAGAGACGATGATTTAGATAGGTTCAGGCCGTCAACTCGACGTAATACCCTACGTCCTGTGTCTCTGTGGTTTGTATTGCGTATGATTTGATCAAAACAAGGGGGGTCCCTACCCACCTTATATAGCTTGGGGTAGGGTTACAGATCGGTTACTTCCATTCCTATCGATTTACAAGATAGGAAGTTACAGATCGTATAATACCTATCATATCCGAGCAGATTTCGTCGATCACCGATAATCTTTGCGTTACCTTGTGAAGCACGCCGTCCTGCGGCATACTTCGTACGTCATTGTCTTGCGAGATGGGCCCCGACCGGTGGCATGACCCATGCATAGTCTTGTAGGCTGGGCCTCCCCTAGCGGCTCGGCCCATGTGGAGTCTTATGGTATTGGGGTCATACCCCACAGGGCCCCACTTGTTCCATAAAAAACAATATAGATTTTGGATAAGTAATCTGAACTGTATTCAAGAAATGAAAACTTGAAAGCATCAATCCCTACAAGCAAAGCTCGTTGGTCGTGTAGATTATTAGACTTGATTTTGGCAGCTTAAATTTATTATATAGATTTATTATAAGCCTGAATAAACAAGTGCATCTAGCAATTGTCATGGCCATGTGGTCTACTTTCACCTCTCAACATGACCTAGTGTGCTTCACAGCTCACTACGATCGATCACCTTTTTTTCGCTTACTTGAGATTACTTTCGTGCAGAATCGCTCAGCAGAACTGGCTAGCTCTATATAAAGCTGCCCTTGAGTAGTGTAGTGCAGCAAACTGAAGCTCCACAGGCCATCCTTCCATGCACACTCCCATGGCGAGCTTCCCCATGCCGCCGCCTGGTCATTTCAGTTCTACTACTATCGTGCTTCTTCCTTCTCCCGCTTACCCATGCAAGCAGGCTTCTCCTTGCCGCCGCCGCCGTCAATGACAGCAAATCATTTTCCATCAGAGCCGGCGGGAGTGGGGAGGGTGGTGGCCGCGGTTTCGGCGTGAGCATCAGCCACGGCGGGCACGACACGTCAATCGGCATCGGTGGCGGGTTCGGAGGCGGAGCCGGCACTGCCCGTGGCGGCGGCGCGCGAGAGCGGGGCCGGAGCGGGTTCTGGTGTTGGCATCGACGTTGGACATGGCGGGGTCGATGTCGGGATCGGCGGCGGTGGAGGCGGCTCGGTTAGCGCCGGCGGTGTGCATGCCGGCGCCGGTGGTGGAGGCGGTGTTGGTGTTCACATAGGCCGCGGTGGAGTGAGCGTGAGCACCGGTGGTGGCGGCGGTGGCGGCGGAGGTGCGGACGGGGGAAGCGGTGGAGGCGGTTATGGTGGTGGCAGTGGTGCTGGACGCTCTGGCAACGCGGTGGGGAGCGGCGGAGGGTACGGAGGTGCGAGTGGTAGCGCCGGAGGTGGAGCAGGCAGTGGAGTTGGGTCAGCCGGCGGAGTTGTTGGCGGCTCCTCTGGAGGTGGTGGTGGCCAAGGTTGAAGCAACTTGTCTATCTTAATTAATTCAATAATAATATACGTATTAAGTTTGTAGGAAATAGTATCCCAAAAACTAAAGGGCATGTATACCCATATACTATCGACATGGATGATGCCATGATGCGATGTGCAAGTTATATATGCCAGCCATATTTGTGCATGCATGCTAAAATGTGTGTCTATCTAGTTGTGCATCTAGCATATATGTGCTTTTTTTAGGGCAGCATCTTGTATGTGTTTGTGTTGACAAGCTTGCGCTATGTACTGCAACGCTAAACTAATTGTAATGTATCTCTACGATATAAATGGATGAATGAAATGTATATGGTGTATATTGGTATACTAATATGTTGGTATCCTTAAAGTTACACATGGTATACAGTCCACGATAGATATAATTCTAGGTCCAATTAGAGTCAGGCTATCTTAGGGCCTACTAAGTTTGTAGGAAATAGTATCAACATGTATGACTTCAAATAGACTAATGAAAATATATGTAATGTTTAATCTAATGATATTTATTTAGTATAATTAAAATTAGTACCTTTTTTACATAAACTTTGTTAAATTTCAGATCGTTTGACCGAGCATTATTCTAAATTATATCATTTTTAGATGAAGGGAGTAGTAATGTTTTGCAAAAGCAATCAGATAGATTATTTTGCTATCTCTATGTGCAAATACATTGGATGGATAATGTGCCCTCTTTTTCCTTGCACCATAAAATATATCGCGCATTTATTCTTACACCATAAATATATTCTGATTGTACATTTATTTAAGCTTGTAGCTATTTTTATTTAAAAAATTCAAAGTAAGAAAAGTTTAACTTACAACGAGGCCAAAGTGAATTATAACTTAATTATTTCTATCATTTTAGTGTACCTGACCCCCGGCGCTATTTCTGGCTGGCTTGGCCCATGTTGTGCAGTTACTTTCCCAAATACACTAGCTGCCCATTCTTAATTTGTGTACTACTGAAGTCCAGCATCTAGGATCGTCAGTAGCTTTGTGCACAGTGCACTTGGTGGCCATTTTCCGTTGAAGAAGAAAAGGACACAGTTTAAAATCAATATCCAAAAAAGATGGTTTGCCATACAATTCGCATGCACATTGCACAATGAACCAACCAAGGCAACTCCCATTTGGGGTCATATGTATCAATGGTCGAATAATTTTTTTGAAGCTACATGGAGTAGCAATATGTAGCTGTATCAACCCAAATAGGCAAATATTTAGTGACGAAGGTAGTTTTTTTTTTTTTTTTGGAGCAAAACAAAGGTAGTTGTTACATCGGTTACTCATTTTTGAGGGAAGAAAGAGAGGACCCAACCCAAGAAAGGCCCAACCCAGACGGGCAGCCCAGGTTGGCTCTTGTGGGGCAGCTATAGCCCATGTAGACAGAACAAGTTTCAACAGCCACTGATGACTGATCTTTCCCTCGCGCAATGGCGATACGAGTGCGTGAGTGTATATGTACATGTATATCTACTGTTTTTTTCCTTCTGTTTGTACAATATCATTCTAAAATTGAATGTACGGTACGGTGAAAGATTGTACGCAATCACCTACTACTGCAAGCTTAGGCCATGTTTAGTTCGCCCGGCGAAAGATGTACGGTACGGTGAAAGATGGTACGAAATCACTGTAGTTACAGTAGCACTTTGTTTTTACTTAGTAATAATTATTTAATCGTTGACTAATTAGGCTCAAAACGTTCGTCTCGCAGAGTACAACCAAACTGTACAATTAGTTTTTTATTTCGTCAACATTTAGTACTCCATGCATGTACCGCAAATTTAATGTGATGAAAAATCTTTTTTTTGCATAGTGTTAAATTCAGAAATTTGGGGGAACTAAACATGGCCTTAGCTCAATCCCCAAGAGGCAGAGATGGCGTTTGATAGAGGCAAAGAATGTACATCGTTCAATGATTGCCTGACAGAGGTGATAGCCGACAGCACCTCAGCAAACAAGTCGAGGCCTTCAATTGGAAGATCGCTGAAGAAACCTCATGGTTTGACCAGAGCGGCAGATAGAGTGCCCCCAAGTGCACGGAGCTCTCGCTAGCGACGACGACGACGACGGCGCCCGCTCGATTGGTGATTTGGTGCTTTGCCTGTGGCGTGCCGAGGAGCCGAGCCAAATCCTTCGTTTGACCAACTGGCGCGTGAGTGTGACTGCCAGCTTATCTCTTCCCTCGCTTAATTCTGGGGCCCGGCGGCCGGCGCGGTGGGGCACGGCGGCTGCGATGTCGGCCACGACACTGTATATATAAAAAATGCTACTAAACGCTACAAGATCGCTCCTGCGTCCACCGGTTTGCGGCGTGGGGATCTCGGCCCTGATTGACCTGACCGTACCCGGAGCTCGGAGGCAGGCGCGATGGCAGTTCTGGCCGCGGTGAGCGCCGGAGCCGGGCAGGGCAAGGAGTACCCCGGCGGGCTCACCCTCTACGTCCTCCTCACCTGCGCCGTCGCTGCCACCGGGGGCCTTATCGTCGGCTACGACATCGGCATATCCGGTAACCACCGTCCAAGCTCTCCGTCTCCCATCCTTCGGTGTGCTCCACTTCTGCGACTAGGTGTTGGCTGTGTGGTTGTGGACTTGTGGTTGTAGTTGTAGCTTAGCTGGGTGCCTGGGTAGGGATCACCGCTTCGGCGCTCGGCGGTGATTGCTGTACGTGGATTATGGAAACATACTCGCTTTCTCTAACTACTACCAAAGTACTCGAGCCATTAGTCACATTTGGGGATGTTTCAACTTTCTTTTAGAATTAGACAGTACAATGTAAACACGCACGCACGCTCACCCCTATAAACATACGTAAACAAACCCTACCGCTATGAACACTTTCGGAGGACTGAGCCGGCAGATCTCGAAATTCACGAAATCACGACAGACGTCTCACTGTCGACGGGGACGTCGTCTACCATTGCAAGTCAACAATTATGAAAGCAGATTAGTACTAACAACAAAGATACATCGAGACACTAACACCAAATCACCAATGCACATAATTGCATAATTTTCTAAAACACCTCACGTAAGGAGTTTAATGTCTCGTGCTACTCCGTTTTAAATCGTAAGCCATTCCCATTTATACCTTTTCTAGTACATAGTTTTTTTTATATATATACCTAGATATATAATATATCTGAGACATAATAAAAACTATGTATCTAGAAAATCCATCCAAAATGACTTACAATTTGAAACCAAATTCGAAACCGACGGAGTGGAAAAGTTAAGCTTAGTTACAAAATTACAGGAGTTCGGAAGTTATCTAGAGCAAGTTGTGAAATCACGCTGGTAAAAGTAAAACTTTGAAGTGACCAGGTTGACCATGCTTTGCTGTAGTGCCGCCACAAAAGAATTCTAGCTTCTGCCCATCCAGCAGGATGACTCTGTAGTCTGTACACACATGCGCAGGCGGCGTGACATCCATGGACGCATTCCTGCACAAGTTCTTCCCGTCGGTGTACCGCAAGGAGCAGACGGCGCGGGGAGGCGGCAGCAGCCAGTACTGCAAGTTCGACAGCCAGCTGCTTACCGCGTTCACGTCGTCGCTGTACCTGGCGGCGCTCGTCGCCTCCTTCTTCGTCGCGTCCGTGGCGCGCTCCCTCGGCCGGAAATGGTCCATGTTCGGCGGCGGCGTCTCCTTCCTCGCCGGCGCCACCCTCAACGCCGCTGCGCAGGACGTCGCCATGCTCATCGTCGGCCGCATCCTTCTCGGCATCGGCGTCAGCTTCGCTGCTCTGGTAAGTTAATGTTTAATACAGACTCAGAGTCAGAGCTGCCTCCAACATTGTAGGATTACTTGGTGAAGAAATGAACCAAACATAGCATTCTCTGTTCTGCTACACATTGTGTTGCAGTGCATCCCGATCTACCTGTCGGAGATGGCGCCGCACCGCCTCCGCGGCACGCTGAACATCGGCTTCCAGCTGATGATCACCGTGGGCATCTTCTCCGCCAACCTCGTCAACTACGGCGCCGCCAAGATCGAAGGCGGCTGGGGCTGGCGGCTCAGCCTCGGGCTCGCCGCGGTCCCGGCGGCCGTAATCACCGTGGGCTCGCTGTTCCTCCCGGACACGCCAAGCTCCCTCATCCGCCGCGGCTACCACGAGCAGGCGCGGCAGGTCCTCGCCCGGATCCGTGGCGCCGACGTCGACGTGGCCGACGAGTACGGCGACCTCGTGGCGGCGGCCAGAGAGGCGTCCGGCGCCGTCGACGTCAGGCGCCCGTGGCAGGACATCCTCGGGCGCAGGTCGTACCGGCCGCAGCTCACCATGGCCGTCCTCGTGCCCTTCTTCCAGCAGCTCACCGGCATCAACGTCATAATGTTCTACGCGCCCGTCCTGTTCAAGACGATCGGGCTCGGAGGGGACGCGTCGCTCATGTCGGCGGTCATCACCGGGCTGGTCAACATCGTCGCGACGTTCGTGTCCATCGCCACCGTCGACGGGCTCGGCCGGCGCAAGCTCTTCTTCCAGGGAGGGTGCCAGATGCTCGTCTGCCAGGTCGTCATCGGAACGCTGATCGGCGTCGAGTTCGGGGCGAGCGGAGACGGAGCCGCCATCCCGAAGAACTCTGCGGCCACCGTCGTGGCGTTCATCTGCATCTACGTCGCCGGCTTCGCGTGGTCGTGGGGCCCGCTCGGTATCCTGGTGCCCAGCGAGATCTTCCCGCTGGAGATCCGGCCGGCGGGGCAGGGCATCAGCGTGGCCGTCAGCATGCTGTGCAACTTCGCCGTCGCGCAGTCCTTCCTCCCGATGCTCTGCCACTTGAGGTTCGGGCTCTTCTACTTCTTCGGCGGGTGGGTGCTCGTGATGACGCTCTTCGTCGCCATGTTCCTGCCGGAGACGAAGGGCGTGCCCGTTGAGAAGATGGGGGCTGTGTGGAGGACACACTGGTTTTGGGGAAGGTTCGTCACTGATATGGACGGCCGTGATGAAAACTGCGACTCCGCCTTCCACAAGGGCAATGGCATTGCTGTTAGAGAGCCGTAGGCGTCCTGTGTACATGGGGATCGGATGGTGCAAGTGAAACACATGAAACACGGTGGGCGGGTTGAGCTACACAGAAGGGTTTCTCTTAGGGCTCATTCGGTTAGGGGATTCCTGGCCTGAAATCGTTCCACTCATTTACAGTCCGGGCCGTTTGCATCCTTTTATTTTGGAGGAATTGAAATTTACATAATGGATTATGCTATTTAAATTAGAATTTGACATTCTATAATTTTTTCAAACTCACAAATAAGCCTATCTCAAATTCATAGGATTAAAGATGAAAATGGATTCTATAGATCACTATGACATAATTCTATTCTCCAACTTATAGCATAATCTTTAACTCACTTTCCTACGATAGAAATGCAGCATATAAATATGTCCCTTGTATGCCTATATAACAATAAATATACAAATGTATTCCATATACAACTATATTATCTTAATTAATCTATGCCTAAATTGTAATTATTAAAATAAATTCAATTCCAAGAATTCAAACGGGTCTTATATAAATTAGACTACCATTCCTTATAGGAATTGGTTCCGTGGCACTGTTTTCCCATAAACGAACGATGCCTTACACTTTTTCTAAAAAAGCAGGCACCTAGTTCAGACGATAACGTGATCTTTTGATCTTCCTTTAAGATTCATACATCTAATCTATTAGATCTTCATCTCATGGCTCATAGTCGTTGCCAGAACAAAAATGATATATTTCAGGCACTTGAAAAATAGAAAATCCCTTTTTTATGTTGGGGTGGGTTAGGGGTTTTTTTTTTTTTTTTTGGGGGAGTACACAAAATGTTGGCAAGCAACTACTGTTTCGAATTTCTACATGATATACAAAATTATACGACAAATATAAGAAGCAAATCTGCAAATGAAGAAGCGCATATAAACTTATAAATCTATATTATAGTTCTCGTTAAATTGCAAAATGTTTTCGTCACTGCATTGGACTTAAAAAATAAACAATGTTATTAGAAAAGTGAGAGAATAAATTTGTAGTAATTAGTCCATGAACCATGTTCCTACATGGGTATTAAGTTTAACGGAGCCAAAATGTTACAAATTTATGGATAACTCTAGAGTGCACAGATAACCTGAATTGTTTGTCTTTGCTCATTTTAATTTGTTCATATTGTAAGACAACTCTAAATGGTGCTCCCTCAATCCTACAAAAATACCTACTTCTATACATTCACACACAGATTAAGAAGAGCTTATATAAAGCACCAAATTTCTTATATTGCATAAGTTGTTTTAGGATAATACTTTAAAAATAATTTAAGATATAAGAAAACATTACTATAGCAGATTATCTAAAATTTCTCTCCTGTTTCTGTACAGATAAGGAAGAGGGATTTGTCTACTTTATTTATAAAAAATAAAGTTGGTTCTTTGTAGGATATCTCTTGAAAATACTCCCTCAGTGCCCTTTTGATCATCATGTTTGATCGCTTCACAAGACTTAGTTTGGGACTGTTTCGCTCCATCAACTCTACTATGGAGCAGTTCCACCGTGGAGTTCGTGGAGCAGGTGGTACTGTTTGGCACACAACCTAGCACCAGCTCTAGGAATGGGTTGTTTCCCTGCAAATGATCTATTACGCCCCTGATTTACTTTTGTTTATTCAATAATACTCAGCACATGCGTTAGTGTTTAATATTATTTATTTAATGGGTTTTCCTTTTTTGGAAATAAAGATTTGAATAATTAAAAAAGTTAAGAATGTTGACTGTCCTAGGCCACTCAAGGCCCAAAGGCCGAGCAGCCCAGCTGGCCAACGAACTTACCTTTTCCCCTTGCTGGAGCAAGCACGGGAGAAGGAAGGGTCGCGGCCATCACACGTACTGTGGAGGGGAGTCTGTGATCGTTGTTAATGAGCGGTACGGTGAGTAATTACTTCTCAACTCCGTATGGGAGTACACAACTTTAAAAACTGGAGTACCTCTTGAGATGTTCCAGAAAAAACATGGAGTTAGCCTCCAACTCTACATTTTTCTTGGAGCGGAGTTTGTGAAGCTAAAAGTGTTTAGCAACACAGAGCTAGAGCGGAGCTGCCAAAACGGAAGCGGAGCAGTTCCAAACACCCCCTAGGACAGAGGAAAAGTCACACTAATGCTGCCAGCCCATGTGTTTGGGAAGCATATTCGCCCATACGAAGGCACACTTGTCTTCCATGTTTCAGCGATCTGTGCACACAGAGCCAACCATGAGTTGCGCAACACATGTTCATATTATGACACAAACACAGCTCAATAAGGTATCCCCCCGTCTCAGAGTACAATAACTTCTAGACATTGATACTCAGGTAGTCAGGTTAAAAAGAATTATATAAAGTCTAATTTGTTGCCCTTCAGTAAACACATCCCACTATATGCACGGATCAGCTCCCATATTGTTCAGCGCTTTCATTTTGTAGCGGTGTCTGCCAAAAGCATTTACGTGTCAACATAATTAAGAAAGTAATGTGACTAGTGCACCTACATTGAAAAGTGATTAGTGCACCAACCGAAATTGAAATAATAGACAAAAGAAGTGAAAAATGAGGGGTATTTCTGTCATACCACCCTTTGAAAATCCCTTAGAACTCAGAAGTAGCTATATTTTGGGACAAATTTTGGATGATATAAGTAGACATTTTTTGAGACGTAGGTACTCCTTTCATATATTTATCTAGTTTTAATGCACTTTATTTACCGATTAATGGAACGAACTAATCCATTTGACATAACTAATCCATAAATGGATGATCAAAAAGTGTTCTGTATCCATAAAATTCACCCATGCATAGGCCTAGGCATAAGTGAGACGCAATTTGGGATGAGGGAACTTGTTCTGGACGCCTTTAGGGCAGCTCCGGAAACAGAGAAGCCAAGAAATGCCATGTTTTTGTGGCTTCGTCTTCTAGCCCTTAAACGGCTTTGGTTTTACTGTTTTTGGCTTCTCTGTTCTCGTGTGTACTCGTTTGATAGAACTTTTAAATAAGCTGGTAGAGAAGTCTCTATAGAAGTCTCACCAAAGAGGGCCTTGATGGAAGCATATTGAAAAATGGGACATGATAATCCATGCAAAACTCGGCAAGCCGTCTTGACCCGGAATGCATCGCTGCCGACTAGTCGGACAGCAGCGCCGCGCCGACCCGCCTCCAGGTGACGCGGTATTCAGCAGAGTGCGGCCCACCCTCAGCCCAGGAACGTGGAAAGTTCCAGGTACGTTTGTTTTTTTTTTCTTTTTTTTTCTATTAAGTCTGTCGTACGCGTCTTCCACGTACGTGTTTTTCTCTATTTCTTTTTTCTTCTTTCTTTTTCTTTCCTTTCTACTATTTCTTTTTTCTTTTCTTTTCTCTTTTATTTTTTGTTGTGTTCTTTATTCTTGTCATCTTTTTTTTATTTCTTTTCATCTTTTATTCTTTTTTATTTTTTTTTCTTTTCTTCTATTTCTTTTTTCCTTTCCTTTCTTTTTTCATTTTCTTCTTCGGTGGTCTTTTATTATTCTTTTTGTTTTCTTTTCTATTGTATGTTTTCCTTTTCTTTTTCTTTCCTTTCATTCATTTACTTTTCTTTTCTTTTTTTCTTTTTCGTGGACTTTTGTCATTCTTTTCATTTTCTTTATTCTTTACTATTTTATTTTACTCTATTAATTTTTATTTTCTTTTTCTTTTTTGTTTCCTTTCCTAGCTTCTATTTAGTTTTTATTTTTCTTTCTTTTTTGTTTTCTTATCTTTTTATTTTTAATGTTTATACATTTTTAATTTCTTCTTTTGATAGAAATAATAATTTTGTTTATTTCATTTTTTTGTTTTCGTATTTTATTCTTTTTTATTTTCCTTTCTTTCCTTCTATATATAATTTGATGTTTCACTTTTTTTATTTACAGATACACGTGATGTTTATGTAGTATACATGTAATGTTCTATCTTGTATTTTTTATGTCCGCGAGTAAAAATGTGATGTTCTACGATATATTTTATGATGTTCAGTAAACACATATTGATGTTCTAAGATACATTTTGTTATATTCGGTAGCATTTTTTTTATTAAACTCTAATTAATTACTTTAATAATTTATTTATGTTTTTACATTTTTATTATATTTATGATGTTCACGTAGTATACATATGATGTTATATGCTATATTTAGTAATGTTCGTATAGTCTTAATGTTATGTTCTATGATGTATTTGTGATGTTCGGTAGCATTTTTTTCTTATTTTTATTTGACTATAATTAATTACTTTACTAATTTTATTTTTTATTTTTTTATTTTTTATATTTTATGATATATGTGATGTTCGCGTAGTATATATATAATGTTCTATGCTATTTTTTGTGATGTTAATGTAGTGTTAATGTGATGTTCGACGATTATATTTAAATATAGGTTCATTATGTGATAAATGACCGTTAAAATTTTTTATCAAAATATATCCATGTGGGATTTCACTTTAAAGAGTTTATTGTAAGAAACACGATAGTGCAATCAAATTTTAATTAGGATACTTGGTTTAGGAGCTATGAATTTTTTTTACTTTTCAAAAAGCATGGGATACGTGATGACGTTAGCAATTTTGGATTTTACTGGCTGCCTGTCTGGTCCAATAAGATAATTGAATTAGACCCAATTTAGTAAAAGAAGTGGCGGAGGAAATTATTTGTTTGGGAAGAGGAGGGGGTCGATAGGCTGGAAAATTATATTTCTATCTGCCACATGTAAGCCGATAGGCGCCCCAACCCAACTCAGCAACCAGAGAAAATGCATCATTGGCCCATGCAAACCAATCCAACCCAGATTTTAGTGTCAAAGCAACCTACTGAACCTGGCCTATGAATAGGGCTAACGTGTATGGTTAGTTCTTTTTTTTAAACAAATTAGGCATGAGAGCTGCCGATTATATTAAAAAGAAGACAAGCCCAAAGTAAGCACAATGGTACAATAGCGACCAACAATTACGTCGGATAACAAACTCAATAAAAAGGAAAAAAACAACTCGAGTCGGTTGGATTGGGACATCGACACAAACTACACAACGCCGAATCTCAACTTAGGAAAAAGAAGAAAAAAGAGAACCACCATCAACTCTAAATCACCATACTGCACCGCCACCCCCCGGACGACTAAGGACGTCAGGCCGAAAACACCGTCATCACCGCTCGCGCCGTTGTTACCGACGATGATCCACACCGGGCTAGCCTGCTGCCAAGCAGGACTAGCCACCGTAGGTCGCTGCAAGCCATGTAGCCCTCCCACAATCAGATCCGCTTGCGCTACCTGTCAATACGACGCTGCCTGTCAAGACAATGTACCACACCGGACTAGGCACTGCCAAGCAGGGCTAGTCACCGTAGCCCGCTGCAAGCTGCCAAACCAAACGCGTGAGAAGTTGCCTCCGACGCTTACCAAGCCGATCCCGTCCACCAAGATCCAAGCGCACACACTATAGCTTCTAGGACCTAGCTGCCTCATCGAAGGAAGAAGTGCCACACACATCCTCTAGCTGCTAGTTAGAACGCCTCCTGGCGCCGAAAACAGCCACCACTGTGCAGGACTGTCCGCCACCATACCATGCAGGTCACATCGGCAACGCAAATCTGCTAGCCACCACTTCCCACGTCGGCCACATCGCCAAATCCATGGGCACCTCCCACGCTGGCCTCCTCGCTAACTTCGTGGTCGCAATTGGCGTACAGTCCCACAAAACCGTCACCCTCCATTGGCAAGCAAATGCGCGCCCTCCAATTGTTGCGCCAACACCCTCCTCCTGATTGCCTTCCTCCATCATGGACACCGCAAACTTGAATCCTCAACTAGGCCTGCACCTTCCTCACGGCGACGCAGGCCGCTGCCGCAGACTGACCAAACACGAGCTTCCAAAGACGACACCTCCAAGGAGGGATGCAACGCCACTGGCGCCGCCGTCACCTGACTAGAAGGGGTTTTCACCTAGAAAGGACACGCCACGCAAAGGGGAGAGTATCGTTTGATGACGCTTCCATGGAAGAAAACGGCACCGATAGGCATGGTCGTCATCAGCCCGAGAGGGACAAAGCTTTTGCCACGGTGCCTCGACCACGTGCACCGCAAAGGCTATGGTCTATTCACTACACCAGCTGCATCCCCGTGACTAACGCCCCACAAGTTGGCTGCCTGCACAACTATCCACACGCCATGGTCATCACCAGCTCAAGCACCCATCACACAGAGCATCCCGTGGCCACCGAAGCCGGGCGTCACCATCACGATGTGGGCGCCAGATCCGGGCACCAGGGCGCCAGTCCCGACACCCCTGGCTGACGTCGTCGCCTCCGCGTGCATCCAGGGCGCAGCACTCCCTGTGGACACTGCCTCTTGTGGATTCAGCATCGTTCCCACGCCTTGGGCTGGAGCCACCACCGCCACCATAGGCACGACCAGCACCCACCCAGGCACGGCCAAAGAGGGCCCTCTGCCTTAGGCCTTGCTAGATCTAGCCATAGGGCCATTGGTGTAACACCTCTGGTGTTACGAGCTTGCTTAGCATCGAGGTTTAGACCTAAGAGGATTTACCGAAACGATTTTCTCGAATTTTAAAATTTAACTTATGTTTAAAAGTGACAATTGTGGCGAATTATATTGAACAATGGGTTAATTGGTTCCTAGAGGTTTGGTTTCTACGAGTTAGTATGACGTATGGACTAGTGCTTAAAAATGCCTGAGGGCAAATGAATAGCGAATGGCTTGTTTGTTTGATTAAGCATGAAAAACAAATTTTATAAACAAAAATACGATACGACTGGTATATACTACTTAAGTAAAATTCGGAGCATGATTTTTGTTGCATTCAAAATCTCAAGTAACAAACTTTAGTGCTTTAGCCATGTTTGAAAAAATATATAATTGGCTTGGAAAATGAATTTTTGAGAATTAAAATGATATATATTGCGGGTAGAAAAATTATGTCACCAATAAGGTACGAATGTCGTGAGTGTGTTAGTATGTTGGTTTCGAGTATTGTTGTGATGTTGTTAGTTTCAAAATTAGTTTGAAAAGGAACAAAAATGGAAAACCTGTTCGTAGTTTGTGTCGATAAATAATAGTCAATTTGAAAAGTGATTTTTATAAAGCAACAATAATACAGAACGTGTGTTTTGGGTTTTAATAAAAAAAATTGAAGTATAAGGCGAGTAGAAGAAGGTGCAACTTGGGTTTTGGAAAACAAATGATGTTGCGCGTTCGTAGCTACTCGTGGTTCACGCCGGTCATGACCCACGTCTCCCCGTACTCTTTTCTGCGCCCTTTTTGGACACTTGCCCTGCCGTTGTAGTAGTCAGTAATAGCCTCGGGCATCGCTTGCCTCGCACGCGTGGAAATTTGGTCTATTCATTCATAGTGATCCCGCGTAGGAACCTTGGTGGACTGCGCCAGGACCACTGACCGCTCTATCTTTATAAGTAGGGCCTGACTTAGTCATTGGTACCACCCCTCGACACACTTTAGTTAGTTTAGTTTTTCCTTTGAGCAAGCTTTTCTCTCAGTCCTTCCTCACAACCACCGCTAGAGATGGCAGGAGCCTGGGTTAGTAGCTACTGCCTGAACATTGAGGGTTTTCCCAGAATCCTACATGCCACCCTGCAAAAACTCGAAGTCAAAGATTGTCCCGAGTATGAGGGCTGTGAGTATGAGAAGCATGGCACCGAGCGGTGTGAGGTTACCATCTACATTGGGAAGAGTGAAGAGTTCCCCGACCTCACTGAAGCCTGGAATGTGACCGCAACCGGGTTTCGCTTTGTCGACACCTACCAGGTTGGGGCCCATAAAGCCTTGCGGTATCTTTGTCACATCTATGAAGAGCCCATTGCCCATACCCCCTTAAGGTTCTTTCCACCTTTGGACAAGAATCGGCGAGCATGGAGGGCTTGCATGGAGGCTTTGCAAGGGCGGGATGCACAAGAAGACAGTCCTACCATGGTGCACTTAACCACGTACCTACTTGCTCTGGAGGAACAGTATGATCGGCAAGCCTCAGAACTGAGGACGTGCCTCCGTCGAGTCAAGGAAGCCAAGATCTTCTCTAGGATTCTCTAGGTGTAGCTGGCCGAAGCACATGCCAGTGTAACAGCCGCTGAGAGTCAGGAGACTGTCATGTCGGAAGCTCTAAAGGAGGCCAAAGATCGGCATGCCTATCAGTTGGGAGAAGCCTATCTTGTCACTAGGGCCAAGCGGAGGACGCTAGCTGCTGAACGGTAGGATCCCTTGATCATGGAGGGAATCCCTGTCCACCTACCAGAAAGAAGGAGAACCAGTGTTGCAATACCGCCAGCACCTCTGCCCCTGAAAGTGTCAGAAGTAGAACCCTTGATTCCTCACTCAGCCATTGCCAAGAGAAGAGGCTGATCCATAGCCAGGGCGATAGAAGAATTCGTCGAGCCCGAGAATGAAGATGCATGGTCTAGAGTAGATTAGTTGCCTTGGGATATTGTACCCGTAGTAGTAGTGCTTTTCGTCGCTGTCCTCCGGTATTGTACTCTTGCTGTTATTGTTCGTCCATAGTTGTTGAGATCATCCGATCGAAGGGAAGGTGAATGATGTGTCGTGAATGAGAGAGTGGATGCATGTATGTTGTACCTGTATAAGACCGTTGGAATGTGCATTTTGTTTATTTCGCTGTGTTTATTGCATCCATCTGCCCTTAGGTCTCAGTAGACATGCTTACAGTTTTCAAGGGTGATGTTAAGTGGGTTACTAGAGATGTTACCATTTAGATGCCAGCAGACCAGCCGTGATTGAAGAACATTGGACACTGTATCAACTAATTGTGGATGTTCCAGCAGAACACTTGAATCCCCTTAAATCAAATCCGCCATTGGATTTGAATTTCTTGTCCCTTGTTGTGAAGGGAACCCTTGTTGTTTCAATCTTCCCTTACAATACCCCTCTTATTCTGTGGTCTATGACCCCACCGCCTTCATGGCGTCTAAGTTGGTAATAGTTGCCTGGTTAATAGCTTATGGTGCCATGACGAAACCGAGGGCCCCTGTGGAACAGCTGCCACATGATGACGCTGCTCAGCACGCGCTGGTATCGAGGTTGTTGAATAAGTACCTTTACCAAATTACACCGCCGTACCGCTTTTGCTACAAAATATTCTCCTTGGAAATGTTCAGGTGTTCAAACGGGAAATCCACAACGAGTTGATGAAATAGTGTTCTCTCAAGGTAAATAAGAGGAGGTGGTTTTGAAGGAAGCGTGTATGTCGTGCTCTCAGTTCATACGGAGGTTGGTACATATGGTGGATAAGGAAGGGAAAGAAAAAGAAGAGTAGTAAGGAAAGTTAGACGTGGGTAGTCGGGAGTGATTGTAAAAGCCTGAGTGGACGTCATGTCCCAAGTCCTGGTTTGGTTTGACCACGCTACGTATGTTGGGTTATTTCGTTACGTGCCCTATGGACGCCGTCGGTGTCGGGTCCATTAGTACCCCGTTCTCGCGTGGCCGTGGCGTCGTGCCGCACTCGCTGTCTTCGTGCACGGTGCGTTTCTCCTTTTCCCAGCATCTGGTTGGCTCTCGACCCCCACGCCTCATTCCCCGTACTAGACCCTCCCATCCCCTCCCTTCTTTCTTCTTTTGGGGACACGGCTGCCCGCACGCCTACCTCATCAAGCGAACCCCTCTCTCCTCTCCTTTATTTCCCACTCTGCTGCTCGCGCAGGGAGCGCACCTTGGCCGTGTTTATCTCCACAACATGACTCGTCTATGTATCCCATCCATGCTGCCTCCCCTTCCAGTGTGTTGCGCCCCACCTCCATTCATCACTATAAGATGCCCTTGGTCCTTGCTCTTCTTCTTCATCCCCATTCCCCTCGCATTCGGAGTAGAGCTACGGGGTTCAGTCATCCTTCGTGGGACTAGACTCGTCAGTCTGAAGTGATTGTGTAATCTGAGAAGAAGAAATGATTTGGTTTTTGGAGACATTCAAGTTCCCTTTGGTTAGTTGGTCTTAGAGTTCACGACGTTTGACTTCTCAGTCACCTGTTTCTGGATCTATTGGTCATACGCCATGTTTTGGATAATCATTATCTTGTTGTTTCTTCATTGCCCTCATCTATGTTGACTTCTGGATTAAGTCTCAGTTGTATTAGGTTGCTCTTAACCATGTATCCCTAAATCTCCGTGTGGTTTAGTATTCGAAGCAATGTTTTCCTAAACGGTCTTTTACACGGTCGCCCTTCGTTTAGCGTTTAGGCTGTTTACACAGTGTTTAAACGAAGTTAAACGGTTTAAACGGTTTTGTACTTTAAAAAAATACATATAATTATATATGTGCTTGTAAAAAATCAAATATTCTAGCATTTATACATATTTATCCGAGTAAAAATCAATTATTTTGGTATGTATATATATTTATGCATGTGAAAAAACCAAATATAGATATTTATGCATGTAACATATCAAGTGTACACATTTATAAATATAATAAACTTAACTATGCAAATTTATCTATACAAAATTGAACTAGATTTACCTCGTGTTCGCCTAAACGGCCGTTTAAATAGCTGTTTAGCCCGTTTAATGTTGTTTATCTCCGTTCCATTTAGGCCGTTTTCCCGTTTTTTGACCGTTTAAACGATCAATCCGTTAAATTTCCGTTTACCCCCTAAACAAAACAGTTTACCACCATTTACCGTCTACTTCCTGTTTAAACGACCTTTTAATCCGTTTAGGCGAACACTGATTCAAAGTTGTGTAATCTTTCATGTAATTTCTAATCTACGAAATATAATCGTGTTTTGGAGCATCATTTTTGTTGCATTTAAAATCTTGAGTAACAAACTTTAGTGCTTTAGCCGTGTTTGAAAATATATATAATTGGCTTGGAAAATGAATTTTTGAGAACTAAAATGATATATATTACGGGTAGAAAAATTATGTCACCAGCAAGGTACGAACGTCGTGAGTGTGTTAGTATGTTGGTTTCGAGTATTGTTGTGATGTTATTAGTTTCAAAATTAGTTTGAAAAGGAACGAAAATAGAAAACCCGTTCGTAGTTTGTGTCGATAAATAATAGTCAATTTGAAAAGTGATTTTTATAAAGCAACAATAATATAGAACGTGTGTTTGAGGTTTTAATAAAAAAATTGAAGTATAAGGCGAGTAGATGAAGGCGCAACTTGGGTTTTGGAAAACAAATGCTGTTGCGCGTTCGTAGCCGCTCGTTTCACCTACTCTGCCGTGGCCAACAGAGCCACGCGACGCCGTGTGTTCGGTTGCAGCGTGCGCCCTCGCGTCCTTGTTCTGGAGTGCGTTAAAGGATGATAGCCAAGCCCGCTTCTTTAACTGATCCATCGCGTTGGGGTGTAAGACGGAGAGCACATGGTTCTGCCCCTACCTATGCTGTGTCCTCTCACCTTCTTGTGCTCGCCGCTACTGGCTGCGCTATGCCGTCCCGTCCTACTCCCCTCGTCGTGCTTGAAATTGGTGGCGAGCCCCGTCTCCTTGCTTTTCCTCTTGTGCCTGTCTGCCTCTGCTTGCCTCTGTTCTGCTTGCTCTTTCAAGCTGAGCATCAGCCACCGCGCCTAGGAGCGCCATCGCTGCCCCCCCTCTCGTGAGCGTGCCCAAGCCCGGGAGCACCGCCGCTATGGCCACACAGTCCGTCGCCTCTCCTCTTTCCCCTCGCGCGCTCGAAGCCCCACGGCCGCTGCTGACCGTGCTGCCCCGAGCCGCATCTCCATCGTGGTTTGCGCCCCACGCTCGCGCTGGTGCTGGTGTTGTGCCGCCGTGCTACCGCTCCCTGTTGCGGTGCCACCCCATGTCGGCATCACCCATCCCGCACGGCACCGTCTTGCCTCACCGCGCCTCCCCGCAGACGACCACGTCGGGGGCCGAATCATGGACGCATCCTTCTCATCATCGGTGGCTCACCACCGCAGGGCGCCATGGCCGCCGCTCCTACTGTGGCCATGCGTGGCCGCCGGGCCATGCCCCGCGTCGGTCTACACCGCCAAGGTGTGCACATCTGCGTCCGCCAGGCTGCTGCGCCCTGCCCTGGCATGAGCAGCGCCATGTCCGTCGCGCGTCGAGGAGCCGCCCTGCCAGCGCCGCTCTTCCATGCTCCCTTCCAGGTCCTACTGTGCCCCTGCGCTGCAGCCGTCGTGTACCATGTCGCTCCACGACAGCACCGCCGCCGACCGGCTCCCTACCTCTACGCGGCTCTGTTTTAAGGTAGAAAAAGGGCTCAAGCGTAAATAGAACTATTTACTATGTTCATTTTACAAAAATGCTAGACTCATAACTTTACAAGAAAGGGCTTAGTTAATTCCAGAAAAACTCAGGGGCTTTCCTACAAGTTGGCCACCACGCCTGGGCTCGTCCACGTGGGCCGGCCGCTTTCGGCTTACTAGGCCGCTGCCTGCGCGCCTAGGCCGCCGCGCCCCGCTGGTCCGACCTGTAGCCACCACACGCGTGCCGTGCCCCGCCTGGGCTGTCTTGCCACTAGACCAGGCCGAACGAGCCATTGGGCCGATAGGGGGTTGCTGTCGGCCTTTCCATTTTCTAAATGCTTTTATAATATAGGTTTCTAGTTAACTTGTAAAATTAATATAAAATAGTAGAGGAATCCAAAAATTGTGAAACTAATTTTCTTAGGTTCCTAAAATTAGGATCTATTTGTTAGTATAATTTGTTCACCTAGTTTTAAGTTGTTTCTAGGGTTGCTCTAATTGATTTAGAATGCTTAATATTATGAAAATGTAAACTTGTAGGAATTTTTGTGGTAAAATGATGATAGTGTTGACTCTAAAAATTTGGCAGTAAATTATTAATATTATTAGCTGCTCACTGTAATTTTTGTAGCTCCAGAATAATTAGTTTGCTAGATAGATAATGATACACTATTTTGAATAAAGATTAAATTGATAGAATGGAATAAAGAAACACCTTGGAATTGTATAACTAAAACACTTGTTGGGAGATGACACCTTTCTCAATGATGTTGATATGTAGATTAGTACGCTGGTCATTAGAGCTAGCTGTTAGTTCGTAGTATGTACTCTGTTTTAAGAGTTGTTATTGCCTTGTTAATTATCTGTTGCATCATCTGCATCAATGCATATCATATAGGTACGATAATGGATCAACGGATCAATTGAAGGATGATTAAGAATCTCAAGATGGTGTAATGGTATTCTCTCCAGGAGATATTGCAATGGGCTTTCTATTCAGTTGATGGTCAATGATCTGAAGATGCAGATACTAACTTTTTAGTATATATATTTTACCCAGGCAAGCCCTGGTGCATAACCCCTACTTTTCTGCACTTTAAATTATATTTGTGCATTAAGTTTTAAGGAGTTGAATGAAACCCACTTGCATATATATCTTTATCCTATGAGTCTTACTAGTATGACATGATCATGTAGATTGCTATGCTACAGGACTCCGGTAGAAGTCGAATGATTGTCTGTCACTCGCGAGAGATAGGAAATATATTACTGGATTATTATCACTTGGAAAATATAAATGGTGGAAATGATAAATGGTGACCGGGCAGGGATATGGTTTGGGTATTGGTGGGTGTACGAGGTTGTGTCCTACGACCAACGAGGCATAGCTTGGTTACACTATTTTTCTTGTCTATGTCGGTTAAGGACCGGCCCTTGCATTGCGTTCTAGGTAGGTCACAGACTTATTATCCCGAGCACGTACTTGGGTATGGGCGTAGGGAAGACTTGTTACTCTTTTATCATAGGTTCCGGCTCTTTCTGGACCGACTGTCAGGGTGGTTTTTGGGTGGAGGTTCTTGCACCGCACTGAGTCCAGGACTCAGGGGTGGGGGCTTGGAGTCCCAGTTTGGATGGGGACCTAGACCTCATGATAGGAGGGTAGTGGGTTGATCCTGCTTGTGCCTAGGGTACAAGTGGGGTGTGTGTTTTTAGGGTACCCAGCTGGGAGCATTGATTCGCGAATCGCCGGGCAATCTGGTATGGCTTGTCTATAGCCTAGCAACGTAGTAAGAACTGAAAGATAAAAGATGGTAAAATGATCTTGGTTGCTTACCACCTGCTTGAAAGTAGCACAGGTGCTTACATAGAATGGTTAGTTAATGAACTAATGCACTGCTAATAAAAGTCAAATATAAGGACACACTTTTAGTAATGCTCCTGCAGATGTAATAAACCCACAAGCTAGAAAGCCTTGCATATCCTTGGAATCTTTTCTTTCCTCCTATCGGGTAAGTCTTGCTGAGTACAATTGAGTACTCAGGGTTTTATTTTCCCCTGTTGCAGGTGATAGGTGGATGCTAGAGCTGACCCTTGTGGATTCCTCCTGGTGGGCTCAGCGAGGATTCCTTTACACTACGATCATAGTCTTATTTATAACTGTCACTAGATGTTGTTTTTATAAATGAAAGTTTTATAATATGTTGTCATAGTTTATATATCAATGCTTCATCATGTCATGAATAGATATTTATTTCCGTTGTACCTCTGTTCACATGTTTATATTCCGCTGTTAAATTAAATTGTTAAAAACTCCGATAACATGATCATATTTTGCTATTAAAATCAATAAATGCTATACTCTGATGTTGTATTAAAAGTGATATAAGAAATGGTTAATAACGATGTAAGCTTTATTCTCTCATTTGTGATCCTGATGGAAAAATATGGATTTTCGGCTTCTCCCTCGGGGTGTGCCCGATGGAACTCCGTAATTTGGCGTCCTCCCTTGAGTACTTAGTGTCTAATAGAAGACAAGTACTCCTGGGAGGCATTAGATTAGGCGGTTCTGCCACAGTTGGATCCGGTGAAGGAGGTGCCAGATCGGTGGTTGGGCGCCGTGCTGGAGCAAGCCATCGCCGGTTGTCATGCCATGGCCACCACATACAGGGAAAGAGAGAGGAGGAGGAGAAAGTCCCCGTCATTGCCATCCTTGTGGCTACACGGGCGTCCGGTAGCCTGCTTTCGGTAGCCTGCTCCGGTGGTAGCGATGGCATAGTACCAAATCTCTCGTTGGGTGGTGAATGCAAATCAATTGTGAGGCATGACGCAACACATCCGTGTGGCGGTGTGAGAGTGATGATAGAATTAGAACAGGATCACTAGCCATAGATCTAGCATGTGTACTTGCATTTGGAATAAACAACGAGTCCTAGAACATCTACCAGTATGGGATTAACAGATAGAGTGAGAGAGAGAGGGGTGGAGGAGGTGCAAACCATCGACCACCTTCGAGGAAGATGAGTTGGCCATCACGGTGCTCGGTGAAGACTCGGTGGAGGCGCTGCGGTGAAGGGCGGCTGGGCAGTGGCGGCGTTGGCCAGTGGCAGTGCTTCCCGTCGTTGGCAACGCCCCCTCACTTAGATCGGTTTAGGGTTTTGGGGATGTAGGTGGGGCATCTGGCGGCTCAGGTGAACTTCGTACCTTGCGCCCCAGCCCCCACCTCCCTTTTTATGGCGCTGTGCGACGGGGGGCCACCAAACATGGAACGATTGGGCGCCCTCGATCAGGGCACGGATCCAAGGGCCCAATTGGCCATTGGTGGTGATCATGTAGCACCCGATTTTAAGGACAAAACCAGATACACACCATATGTGAGCCCAAGAAGTCAAATCTCACATATAGCTACAAATAAGGGTAATATCAATAGACAATGCTTAAATACATAACGTATTAGTATACAGAATATAACCTCAGATAGCAAACAACGGAAAGACAACTCCGATCTTTGGGTGAAGACTCAAATTCCACAGGGACAACTGACTGGTTGATCACAAGCCTAAATCCTCCAAACTCTAGAAATCTGGTACCCATTCGGGATTTTTATCCAAATATGTGAAAAATAAAGCAAGCGTAAGTACATGTCGTACTCAACAAATATAACATGGGGTTCATGAGATTCAAAAGGCTTATACTGGTTTAACTATGATTAGCTTTTAATTGTTACAATTTTAGCAAAGGAGTAGCAACAAGTTTATCACAAGCCCATATAAACACATGATTAGATAAACATGAATAATGAATAGCATAAATAGTAATTATTAGTGATCATCTTCATCATCAGTATCATCAGTGTTCATCATCATTAACCATTAATGATCATCTATTCCGTAAGGGTTCCATGGCCGCTCGTGACCATGAGCACGGCTGATATACCAGTTTTACACTCTGTAGAGGTTGTACACTTTCACCGTAAGTCATGATTTACCCTTTCACCCGAGGTCGTGAGTCTCTTAACCCACTACCAAAGAAGGTTGGTAGGGTTCACTGTGAAGCCTTTCAAAGGTTCGTCTAAAAAGTTAGGGTCGCTAAGGTTTCCCCATCAATACGCATGAACCCCCCCCCCTCCAAGGAGTGACTAACAAAATACCAAGAAACCAAAGTGCACCCTCTTAGCAGGCCGAGATCATACAAATCAGAGTCCCTCTTGCGCCATAAAGGTAACCACTAACAAGCTAGAAAAGGTCCTCATACTGAGCTAAAGCCAGAGCCATGTAGCCCTCACAGTTGTACTGTAAGTCCCAGATAATCACTTATAGATAAGTCCTTAGGGAGAGGAATCTAGAGCATTTAGAAAGTAGCTAAACACTCTAGCCCCCTATTTCCATGTTGCTAAAAAGCATCTTTTAGTGTTTATTGCATATACCATTAGTCAAGTTACAAGATCATGGTTGTAGTTGAGCACTAGCATCATACTACCCAATGCAATACCCCAAAGGTGTCAAGGTATAATATATCAAATATCTAGGATATCCTTATTGGCAACAAGGTAGACACATGCAATATGAATTAAGTGATTAACGGTGAATAGGCAACAAGGATGGTCCCTTGCTATACTTGCCTTAAACTTAGATCCTTCTTCAAGTCCAAAACTTCAAAGATCTGCTTCTTGATTCACCACGTATAACTCACCGACTAGACAAGATCATAAAGCACCACACAAGCATCCATGCAATCATACACAAAGCAAACAATAGATCTAAATTAGAACAGTACACCAATTATAGAAAATAAGTAAAAGAGTTTGAAACACGATTCTACGCATCGCTTGGAACACACAGACGCAAGCACTCTAATTGGAGCTACGGTTAAAAAGATACAACTACCGAAAGATTAGCTTTATACGTGGAAAAGAAAACTATACGCTTCATTTATTTTAACTATATAAAATCATATATATATAAGATATTTCATAAATAATATAAATTGAATTAAGTCCAATTTAGATTTGAACTATGAAGCTAAAGTAAAACAAATCATAAATCACAATTTACGTACCATCGGCGCTTCGGCATCGACACCATGCGGCGATGACGGTGCCCGCTCCTCGCCGCCGCCGCCGTCCTCCTCCTTCACCATGCCGCCGGTGGCACCGACACGGACACGGACACGGTCACATCGGCCGCACCGCTCATGGGGAACCGGACGCTGGTGTCCGCGGGGCGTGCCGTGCTGGGCATCTTCGCGCCAGACACGGACTACACGGTCGGGCGAACGTACCTCGGGATATGGTTCAACGGCATCCCCGAGCGGACCGTCGTGTGGGTGGCCAACCGCGGGAGCCCCGTCGTGGGCGGCGTGGATGCCGCACAGCTCAGGGTCCTCGCCAACGGGAGCCTGGCCATCGTCGTGGACGACGACCAGCAGCAGTAGGGCGCCATGGTCTGGGCGACGCCACCGCCGCCACCGGGCATGACCACGGCCACAGCCAGCAGCGGCACCGGCAACGCCACCACGCAGCTCCTAGAGAACGGCAACCTGGTGCTACGGGTCCCCGGCGCCGGCGTGGTGTGGAAGAGCTTCGACTACCCCACCGACACACTCCTGCCCGGCATGAAGTTCAGCATCGACTTCCAGACGGGGCTGGACCGGCGCATTACGTCGTGGCGCACCACGGGAGACCCGTCCCCGGGGGACTACACCTTCCGCCTCGACCCACGGGGGTCCCCGGAGCTCTTCCTGTACCGCCGATCGGCGCGCACCTACGGCAGCGGGCCGTGGAACGGGTACCAGTTCACGGGGGTGCCCAACCTCAAGTCCAACAACCTCCTCACCTTCCGCTTCGTCGCCACGTGCAACGAGGCCTACTACAGCTATGACGTCGTCGACAGCGCCGCAGCGTCGCTCACGCGGTTCGTACTCAACTCGTCGGGGCAGATCAAGTGGCTCATGTGGATCGACATGACTCGGTCCTAGAGCATCTTCTGGTCCTACCCGCTCGACGAGTGCGACGGCTACCGCGCCTGCGGGCCCTACGGCGTCTGCAACATCGAGCGCAACTGGTCTGCGGCTTCGTGTCGGGCATCGACCCGCTCTTCCCCGCCGAGTGGGTGCTCAGGGATGGCTCTAGTGGGTGCAGGCGATGCACGGACCTCAACTGCACCGGTGATGGCTTCGCCATGCTCACCAACATGAAGCTGCCGGAGTCGGCCAACGCCACCGTCGACATGTCCCTCGGCCTTGACGAGTGCCGGTAGAGCTGCCTCAGGAACTGCGCGTGCCGGGCCTACGCCAGCGCCAATGTCAGCATCCCTGGGGGCGAGGGGTTGCTTCATGTGGACCGACGACCTTCTCGACATGAGGCAGTTTGGCAATGGCGGACAGCTACATTTTTCTTTTCCTTTCCGATGTTCATTCAAATCAAATTGATGACAAGTTTGGTGCCACTGTGTTGGCATTTCCTTTTCTTTTTCTCTTAATCTCCTACAGCTAAAAAGAACAAATTGTGGATATTTTTTATGCGACATTTGTTTTGGTTCGTCCGTCTGCCCACGCCTATGATCCCACGACATCTCCCGCATGCTGCGTCCTTTGGTGCGATTCTCCTTGATTGAATATTGCTGTCATGTGATAGAGGAATCACGATAAAATAGGAAGTACAAAATTATTGTGCTATCTATATACACATTGCATGTTAGCATGCACCAGCATACATGGCAACAAGCAAAAGGAAAGAGAATTAACACAGAAGGAAAGAGAATTAAGACAAAAGGAACATCTTTGCATTTCTGAGAACCTTGCCAAATCTGTCTACATTTAATTACTTCCCCTCTTTGCATTTGCAAAAGGGATAGCTTTTCCTCCTTTCATTTGGTTTCACGCTCGCGTGTTCTATCGTCGTCGCTTGCTGTTTCTTGTTGAAACTCCTACAACTAAAAAGAAGAAAGTGTGAACATTTTTTGGTGTGATATTTGTTTTGGTTCGTCCGTCTGCCCACGTCTGTGATCCCACGACATCTTTCGCATGCTGCGTCCTTTGATGCGATTCTCCTTGATTGAATATTGCCTGTCATGTGATAGAGAAATCACGGCAAAATAGGAAGTAGAAAATTATTGTGCTGTCCATATACACATTGCATGTTTGCATGCACCAGCATACATGACAACGAGCAAAAGAAAAGAGAATTAACACAGAAGGAAAGAGAATTAAGACAAAATGAACATCTTTGCATTTCTGAGAACCTTGTCAAATCTGTCTATATTTAATTACTTCCCCTCTTTGCATTTGCAAAAGGGACAGCTTTTTTCTCCTTTCATTTGGTTTTACGCTCACGTGTTCTATCGCCTTCGCTTGCTGTTTCTTGCTGAAATTGCCCTTGGGTCTGTTCATTTTGAATTATTTCCCCATATTCTAATTAAACTATAAAATTTTGAATTAGGATACGAGGTAAGACATGCAAACAGATATTTCAAAACTACCTGTAGAGCCCAAAGAACTTAATAAATAAATCCTTCTGAAGGCAATGCAAATTCTCTCTAATCTTTTATTTGGTGTAGTTAGTGTTATCATAGTACCCGCATGTATTCATGGGAAATAAATCGTGGACAAAATGTGGACACTTTTTGGTGCGACATTCCAACATGGGTCCATCGTCATGCCAATATCCTTGAGGCAGATCACATAAAGGATGAGAGTCCCTCTATGAGATTGCTCACAAGAGACTCAAACTTATATCTGATCATGGTAATGTTGAATTGCTTTACATCAAAAGCATCGACAATGACAAACGGGGACATAGGTTTTAGTATGCATAGTGGAGAAAAACTCAACCTTGACCTTCTCAGCAGCTTTTCTGAGGCTTTACAGTGCTAACTTGTCCTTACTCAGATAGTCAAGAGGTGCACCATAAAATTATGCGCCACTAAGAAAAGTGTCACCATTGGTTGCCTTGACCTGAAAAATGTGTCGAAATTAAGAATTACAACACTTAGTTCAACATATTGGAATAAATACTCAAGTGGATACCTTATTCTACAATATATGTCTGTGTGGAATAGTCCTAAAGCCACACATATTTATACAGTGAGTATAACATACTTTGTTTTAAAATTTTATGAGAGATTTTTTAAAACACGCTGTATTATCTATGTGACAGGCACTAATATTTACATATATACTCGAATCTGTGTGTATAGGATTATATGGAGATGTAGCGGAACTTATTCATGGATTTATTGACGCATGAAAGAAATGGATATCGGAGAATTCTTTCTGCCGATATAAAATATTATCTTAGCCATATCACGAAAAGTCTATACAGTAGAGTTTGTGAGTCTGCGACGCCGCGCTCTCCGTGATTGTGTTAATTTCACGAATTTTGCTTTTTGAATTAAATGTCACTTTAACATCGGTATTTAATTTAACAGTATTATTATCTTATCGTGCGATTCGTGTGTTTTTAGTACAAAAGATTTAGTTGTCCTGTAACAACGCACGTGTACGATACCTATTAACATAGGAAGAAAAAGGAGTTTGTTGTCAATCTTTTTGGATTATTGCTCTTTAATTGCATTTGAAATTTAGAACGCATGCATCGTGACTCGTGAGTGACTTTGTTGTTAGGCCACGTTTAGTTCATCCAAATTCTAGAATTTGGCACTATGCAAAAAGAAGATTCCCCGTCACATCAAACTTGCAGTACATGTATGGAGTACTAAATGTTGACGAAATCAAAAACTAATTGCACAGTTTAGTTGTACTTTGCGAGACGAACGTTTTGAGCCTAATTAGTCAACGATTGGACAATTATTACCAAATAAAAACAAAACACTACAGTGCGTAACAGTGCCGCAACAGTGCCGTGAATTTGGGCGGCGCCAAATCTGGGGCCGAACTAAACGCGGCCTTATTTTTTTTAGCATAGGATAGTAGTGTTCATCATTGTTGATTGATTGACGTCTTGTAGCTGCATTCTGCATGCGGCCGACTTTTTTTATGCCTTGTTTAGATCATCTCCAAATTCTAAGTTTTTTCACTCTTTCTCCATCACATCAATTTTTAGCCGTTTGTATGGAGCATTAAATGTAGGTAAAAAAAATAACTAATTGCACAGTTTAGTTGGAAATCACGAGATGAATCTTTTGAGCTTAGTTGGTCCACGATTGGACAATATTTACCAAATAAGATGAAAATGCTACTATTCATCGGGTTGAAATTTTTTGCAATCTAAACATAGCCTTAGTAGGTGTTTACCTTCTCGTTTTAGTACTGTACTTTGTACTTTGTTTTCTTGCGTCATGGTGACAACGGAGCTCGTCACATTTGCATTGAAGCTAAATACTCTGTTTCACAGAATAACTTGATCAGAGTTCATACTTGCCAGTTGCCACGCGCGTCGCGTATATATCTCACGGTTTTTTTAGGATAGAGAGGAGTTGAGCAAAGCTAATCAGCATGCCAAGTCAAATAGTTGAGGGCAAAACGAGTGCAGCTGCGATTGTTCAAAGTTACCTCCCGGTGTTTTCTCACTTGCTGAAAACCTGCAACTCCCAGGTCAAAAGTCAAAGCCGTCAGCGTTTTTGTCAATTTGGATGGTTAAGTTAGCAACTGCTGTTAGGTCCAACGACAGTGATGCCCACTGTTGAAAAAAGGCAAGCACTAACGTTTCTTATTAGGCTACTGAGGGTTTCTTTGGCACGGTTTATGCCGACTTCGGCTTCATCTATTTTACGCAAATCGAGGCATTGCAGCGTGAAGCCGTTTTGTAAGCCAGGGTTAAAATGAACTAGAAGCCAGGCAAAGCCAATTTTTCTGACTTCACCGGCTTTGGCTTCACCGATGAAGTCGTTTTGGATGAGCCGTGCAAAGGTGGCTTAACATAAAAGCTAGTCCTTTTCGGTCCTTGCCTCTTAGCAGACCCAGAAGCTGCATTATTCTTTTCTTCAGATAATTGAAGCTGCATTATCCTACAATGGAAAAAGAAAAACAAGCTACTGATCTGCCAGATAATAAGAAACAGAACTCGGATGTACGGAAAGTACATCACAATCAAATTTACCTTACTGGTGCATATTAACTGAAACTGTTACTATTCTCTGAATCTTGCAGCTCTCAGCTCTTCCTCAGCAGACACGGATGCGCGAACGAAGAGGCTCGTCGAGATCATCGTCCCATCGGTTGCTGCACCGGTGCTGCTGCTAGCTGGACTCTACTGCATTTGTGCCATGAAGATGAAACGGCGCAGGAAGGAGAAGGAAGCTATCCCCCTGGCGTTGCTGAGAAACGCGCAGAGGCAGAGCACACCGTTCGGACGAAGGAACCAGATTGCTGCATCGACTGATGTTCAGGACGACTCCCTGCATAACGGCCAGGGCAGTAGTAACCAGGACTGCGATCTGCCGTCGTTCGACGTCGAGACGATCCAGGGCGCTACGGGCAACTTCTCGGTTCACAACAAGATCGGCCAGGGCGGATTCGGCCCCGTCTACATGGTAAACCAAAATCCTCTCTTGCTTGACAAATGACAAGTATGAATGCAGAAGATGCATGCATGTCTGAATGCAAAGGGTTCTGGCCAAAATTCAGATCAACTGTAACTGCTGATTAATGGTCTGCAGGGGAAGCTGGACAATGGGCAGGACATCGCCGTGAAGAGGCTGTCGCGGCGGTCCACGCAGGGGCTCCGGGAGTTCAAGAACGAGGTGAAGCTGATAGCCAAGCTGCAGCACAGGAACCTGGTCAGGCTTCTGGGCTGCTGCATCGACGGGTCGGAGAGGATGCTGGTCTACGAGTACATGCACAACCGGAGCCTCAACACCTTCCTTTTCAGTAAGCCGCTACCGCTAGCTATTAGTTGGACGCGTCAGGTATATGTTCGGCTGATATTAATGTCGGCTGATAAGCCGACTGCTGAAACTGTTTTGTTATGAGAGAAAAATATTGTAGATTGTAGCTGATAAGTCGGCTGATAAGTTCAAGCCAACAGGTAAAGCTTGGTTTCCGTTTCCGCTTGCAATGCAGGCGTGGAGGCTGTGGAAGGAAGGCGAGAGCCTGGAGTTCATCGACCAGTCCATCGCGGACACGTCCAACGCGGCGGAGGTGCTTAAGTGCATCCAGATCGGGCTGCTGTGCGTCCAGGAGCAGCCCAAGCGCAGGCCCACCATGTCGGCGGTGACCACGATGCTCACCTGCGAGAACCCCACGCTGACAGAGCCGTGCGAGCCGGCGTTCAGCACGGGGAGGAACCACGGCGGCGGCGGCGGCGACGAGGACCCGGAGGTGAAGGCCTGCCGGTCTGACAGCGCCAGCAGCTGGACTGTAACCGTAGTTGAGGGTAGATAGCGACGGAAAATCGATGGAAGACATTAATTGTTTGTGTTGAGATGTAAATACCAAACATTTTACCTTGCACAGCAGTGGGATCCCATTAAGAATTGAGAGACTTGTTCACTGTTCAGTGTTACGCGGAAGCAAAACAAATCATCTGTTACTTTTTTTTTTGCATAGCCACCCCCAAGATTTCATTAAAAAAATAGGAAAGAGTCTGTCTACTGCACAATCATGTATTTTATGTAGTTTCAACACATGAATTTTTTTACACCATAGAATTAAGATCCAACAGCCTCCGCCCTTCTTTTATCTCCAGCCTCGATCACATATCATAGTTTTTTCTATGGAAGGATAAATCACAGATCCGTCGCCGCCATCGCCGTCGCCGGGGCGAGCTCGCCGGTCGCCGGCGCCAGCGCCAGTGGTCACTGGTGAGAAAGAGAGAGAGAGATAAAAAAAACCCATGTATTTTTTTTGTGCTAAAACACATGCGTGTTGTATAGCATTTCTGAATAGAAAAAGTCTATATAACCCCCTCACGTTTGGCCTGTGGACTACTTTACCCCCTGAAGTATAAAACCATATATCCAACACCCTAAAAATTGCCAAACCATTAAAGCCCTGTTCGCGTCTCTTATAATCCGTACTTTTCAACTTATTTTTTCAAGCCGGAACAGCGTTTTTCTCTTACAACAAATCAGCCGAAACAACGTTTCGACTTATTTTTTCAGCGAAGCGATCGGGGCCTTAAAAAAAACCCTGCCCTGGTTTTGCTACCCTGTTTTGCTCACTTGGCTGCTCACTTTGCATTCCACCGTGGCAAAGGAACATGCCGAAGAGTAGAGCGTGTGCGTGGAGTACGTACTGGTAGTCGGGTACAGTTCGCGGATGATGAGCTGCCTCATACTTGGCGGCGCTAAATGGGCGGCGGCGTCGGCTTGCCGCTGCCTTGTGATGCTTTCGCTTCGATCTCTGTGTCGCTTCTCCGTCGATGTGTCTGCGCTTCTCCATCGATGTGTCGCCGCTGCCACAAGACCGCCCGGCGTCGCTTGGTTCGTTAGCAACGCATAACGCAAAGACGAAAGCAAGCAGAGACGGCAAGCAGCTAGCAGCTACTACCTAGCGCGTGGACGAGAATGGTGGCGACGCAGTTGGAAGAAGTATGGTGGCACGTGGCGCATGCGTGCATGACCGGACTGTGAATTGATCAGAGGCGCTTCGAATGTCGGCTCTCTTACTAGAGTCCGACGGGTACGTGTTAATTATATCAGGAAGAGCCCCTCGAGTGGCCACACAAATAGATGTGAGTACAGAAGCTAACAAGCCGAGAGAGCTGGTCGTGACTCGTGAGTTTGTTACAACAAGCTATCTTCACGTATGACTACATCAACACAACTAACTATCACCACCATGCAAATCAAGAGTTTGTTAGCTGATATTTATACAACTCCACAACCTATCCTATCGAAGCCCACGGCCCCACGGAGATAATTATCACGTCTTTCAACACGGGCCTTATATAAGTTAAAGCACACGATCGAGCTCACGATGACGAGCAGACAGCCAGACATACGAGAGAGTCTACGCAGGAGAAGAGGCCGGGCTGACGAGAGTTGGCGCTCTCCTCCCCCTGCACCCCGCGGAGGCGCGAGCACGACAACGAGATCCAGCTCCACCGCGCCGGAGTCAGCACCGCCACCGTCTCCCGTGATCCCTTTCATTTTGCCGTCAGTAGGAAGGACGGTGTGAGAAGGGTGCCGGTGGCGATAGCGAGCCAATGACGACGAATGAAAAGAAGCCAAGGCGTGGGTGGGTGGGCGGGAGCACCTGCGAGGTTGAAGAAGAGGGAGGGGCGAGGAGTTGGTGTAGAGGTCGATGGCGGCGACGACGTGACTGCAGCAGAGCCATGGACGACGGCGTGCTCGCTGGCGAGGATGATCTTGCCGGCCGGCCGCGCGAGCGCATACTTGCACCGGTTCCCGATACCGCATACTTGCACCGGTTCCCGATACCCCGTCGTCGTGCCTGCAACTGCAACTAGATCCATGACACCGGAGAGAATGAGATCGGAGCAGCGAGGAGGCCGGTGGCGTTCTTGGCTCTCGAGCTAGAGTTGGCCGGTGGTCTGCTAGCGTCGCCAGTCCTCTCAAGTCTCAAGGTCAAACGGGCGGAGCCGCCAAAGCAGCTGTGTGCGATGGTGGTTGGGAGCGACAGCAGATGCAGCCGAGTCATGGTGTCTCCTTGTGGATGTGTTTTGGCAGGAGCGGAAGGATATTTCCCTCCAGAACATGTGCTGTCCGCTCATTGGGGGGGTGGTTTGAATCGTAAGGCAGGGTTTTTTTGAATGGTTTGCCAAATTTTAGGATGCTAGATACATGGTTTTGTACTTAAGTGGGGCTAGGTAGTCCACGGGCTAAATGTCGGGGGGTTACGTAGACTTCCCCAAAAAAAAAAATGGCCTCAACGGTTTTGATTGCTTTGATACAAATCTGAACGTTCAGCTAGTGTTGATACCAGGAAACTGGAAACCGTATACTCCCTCCCTCCGTTTGAGACCTGTTATGATTTTTAAAAACCAAATTTAATAAATTTTGACTAAATATAGTCAAATTATCATGCTTATTAGTGTATACTACTAATAGCTATATGAATATTTATATATAAATATTTTAATATAACATTGATTTGTAGCAATTGATGATATGCTGTAAAGTGTAGTCAAAGTGTACATTTAAAGGCTTTTTAAAATCCCAATACACCAAATAAAAACAAACAGATGGAGGAGGGCATGTTCCATGGTACTATCAGCCTGTTCGGCAGGCCGCAAACCGTAAACGATCGTGGATTATTTACTGCTGGCTGATTTGGTGCGAGAGAAAAATACTATTCTGACTGAAAATTTACAATCGTTTACGACCAAGCGAACAGGCATTTTACCTGAAGTGACGACCAGATAAAATCACCAGATTCATATTACCTTTTTCCGGATGGCGTGAAAGATGGCATACTGGTTCCCTGACTGGCCGACTTGCAGGAGCAAAGATTTTGCTTCGGAGACAACAAGTTGACGTTCGCTTTAGAACAAAGGTTGACAATTCTTCAGCACATTTCAACAAGAAGGCAGAAAACTAAGCAATTCAGCAATGCACAATTCACACGATGATTGAGAAGTAAAAAAGCAATCCACCGCCCGCCAAAAATTGCAATTTTCAGCAAGTGCCAAGAAAAAAAATTGTGTATTCACGAACGTGTCGTGTAGAGTCTTGCATCACCAAGAACACCATCCTCATGACCTCACTGTGGGGAGGTGGGGAGCAAGTACCGCTGGTGGTGCTGCTCCTGCCGGGCGCAACGATGGGGATGGCGGGACGCTCGCGAGCAGATCGCCTGCTACTGTCTGGATGCTAGCTACAGAAACAAGAAGAGCTGATGGAATCAATTAATATGCGCATCTCACCTGCTACTGTATGGATGCCTACAGAAACAAGAAAAGCCAAAACAATTCGAGATTGCATCTCGCCTGGATCTCCGACCGGCTGCGGTCGTTCCACGGTCACGTGGAGAGTCGCGGGACCCTCTCCCTAGTCACGGCCGCCGCCTGGAGCCGCGCGGCGAGGGCCTGGCAGCAGAGAGATCGCCGACCACCGGGACGAACTCGAATATGGGAGCGAGGAAGAGGGATGGGGCCGGGCTTTTGTGCGACAAAGACGGAAATCGCTCAAGGGATGGAAGTCGCGCGGGAGGACGCTGCACGCTGGCGGGCTCGCGCGGCAAAAAATTGGCGGCGCACGCGAGATCGAGCGCGAGGGGAAAGAGGGCGCGAGACCGAGCGCGCGAGGAAACAACGCCAACCGTGATTTGAGGGCCTGGGCTAGAGCCCTTAGGACTGAGGGCCAGAGGAAAGATGTGAGGCTCTCTCAAATTTGAGGGACTATAGTACGGGCTCCGCTGGAGTAAGATTTTTTTTTCTTTAGCCCTTAAAAATAGGATGATGGTTCGAGTAGAAATCCAGTTAGAGTTGCTCTCATGCATCGTTCGACATCAATATACACAGGAAAAGGTAACTAGGTCCGTAGCGTACAGTAGATAAATCTATAGTTCTGCCTCTTCTTGTTTGAGAAAATCCAGAGCTGACATCGACCAAACCACAAATCTGAATTTGTGGAACTTGGCAGGAATTGAATTCGACCGAATCAGTTTATTCTTTCAAATTCTGAAACAGAACGGATAACGTTTTAACCCATCGAACTGTGGCAGCCTATGAAGATATACAGCACCTGCGAACCTGCTGCTAAATAAACTACCTCCAAAATTAAATATGATGTTCCTCGACCCAATCGTTGCATCACCCATTCTAGTCTAAAGAGCAACAAGTCAAGATCGTAGTAACCGAAGTTTGGAGTTGATTGACAAATCCCAATCATGCACTCACAAAGATCGAAAGTGAAACCTCAAAGTTGGAATATGTCCTAACAGTCCTTCGCTTCTCCTTCTCTACCTCCCTGTTTCAAGAAAGATACAATTCTAAAATAATGCTCAGTTAAATTGTTTTACGTTTGACTAAATTTATCTAAAATAATATTAATATAAAAAGGATATTAATGCTTGCCATACTAAATAAGTACTATTGGATTGGAATATAATTTCATAATATACATGTTTGGAGTCTTAAATGTTGATACTATTTCCAAATAATTCAATCAAACTTGAGTTTTGGTTTGGTTCTAACCAAATCTAGAACTGCATTCTTTCTAGGATGAAGGTATTTCTGGCGGTTGTGTACCCTGTACGTCTGTTCTGTTGGTGTCAGCATTCATTCACTGTACAGCTGGCCAGTTGCTAAAGCAAACCGCAAATGGTTAAGAGACCAGGATGTTTTGATTCGCCTTGTGTCTTTTTTTTTTTTGAAAATGCCTTCAGGCAAGCTTTCATTCAACTGATAATAATGTTACATCATTTGATACAATCGGAAAAATGAAACTAGGAGGTGAATCAACCCAAATAAAAAAGATTTAGAAAGAAAGGCTTGCCGAGCTAATTCATGAGCAACTTGGTTCGCTTCTCTATCACAATGCTCTAATGTAGCTGTTGGGAAGTCCATCCAAATGTCGTAGCATTCTTCAAAGATTGGGGCTGCCGCCGATGCAGAGAAACAGCCATCCTTCATTGTCTCCACCACCTCCAGATAATCTGACTGCACAATGAAATTTGTACAGCCAATGTGGGTCTCGGTGGCATCGCTAACATTGACCAGGGATAAAAAAAACGATTTCAGAAGCACCTCTTCTGTGTGGAAAGATCGGCAAATTATTTTTCGCCTAAACATATGAGTTGATGGAAGTTTCAAAGCCAATCTTGTGTTCCTGAAGCATAATTCAAATATTTTTGGTGCATGGGGCTCGACTAAAAAATAAGCTAGGAATAAACTTTGAGATCATATAGAATACTTAGGCCCGTTTGGCAGAGCTCAGCTTTAACCAAATAATGAAGCTTGATATGGCTTTAAATGTTGAGTGTGAATATAGAATACTAAGGCCCATTTGGTAGAGCTCTAGCTTTAGCCAAATACAGAAGCTTGATATGTCTCTTAAAGTTGAGTGTGAACGGCAGTTTCAGGTAAAACATAGCATCTAGCTGATGTAAATTAAACATTGGCTGCCTACCAACAAGGGAACTGTTTCTTACTCCTGGAGCAAACCTTATTGAGTTTCATGAACAAATAGTGAGCCAATGTAGCGAAAATGGTTTAAATTTTCAATTCGAGTTACAGTGGCCATCGGATCAGATTCCGCCTATACCAGAGTTCTATCTTCTCATGATGCATTTCTGAGCCAAATGTGTGTTCGAGTTGTGCCCCCCGGCGGCAACATGTGGGGTTCCAGCTAGTTTCCATTGATCACTCAACAAGTCAACAATGTCCTTGCTACAGTACAACACGAAACACAAATGTTTCCATGCACCTTACATAGGCCTTCATTTGCATACTACAAAATATTTACAGAGTAGAGTAAAAGCACAGCGCCACTAGGCCTCAAGCCGATTCATGGTGGTGCCTTTCCAAATTTCTGAACTTGTCCTTCAGATCTACCTGCACATCAAACCCAAACTTTCAAGGCCAAGTCTTCATCCAAGGCAAGAAATGGAATGCCAGCCAGAATGCATACCGTTGATCTCTCCTCAAAGGCATCAGGGTAAGCTAATTTGATATCTTTCCAATTGCCTTTGCCATACCTTTGAGTCACCATACAAAATGCAAAATATATAATTAAGGTACAACGTTTACTTACTGAATTTAAATTGAAGAACAAAAAAAATGTTAATGTAGTAAGAGTAATAAGGCAAACAAAAATATAACTCACTTCTCCACCCCTTCCAGCAAGGTTTTTTCCTCTATCTCACTCCACTTCTTTCTGATCTTATGTGCACATGAAGGAGAAGGATATGATTTTCTCTCAAAATGATGTACTTTGCGCTTCCGTACTGGCTGATCATCATCAGAGCTATCCCACTGCACCCAAGATGATGACAACATACCATCACCAAACTGCACACATGCTATTATAATGTTTCACCAAAAAAAAATTACACCATTGTGCTTTGCCAAACAATATCCCAAAAGTTTGCAGATAATACATACAGAGAACAACTTCCTCATTCACAACTAGATGTATTTGAACCAAGAGATACACATAAATAAATTGAAACCGAAAAGGTTACTTTATGTGGAAACATAGGTAATCTAAGATGCAATCAAAGTTACTACAAGATGGATACTTCTATATGGGATTGATAAGCTTCATCACCTAATATATGGACGGAATGCGAATAAAAGCACAGTGAATTAATTACCTCATAAGTGCTTGCATTGGGATTTCTCTCCATAAGACTGCACTTTTTAGAAGCAGGGACAGCCTTCTCTGAAACTCGACCCTCTGCTCCTTTAACCGATGCATTTTGGTGCCCAGCCATACCTTCTTGACCACAATCAGCCTCACTGTTTTCATTAGAAGAATGGGCCTCATCATCTCGTCGAGCACCATCAGCTTCATTGGCATTGCTCGCATTATCAGCAACTTCCGTCAGAATTGGTTGATGAGAATTGGATCTATCCTGCACAAGCTTAGATAAAATCTCACGCTCCGTTGATTCCCCTACTGCGAATGGAGTAACCACAATTTCATCATTCATTCATTTTCTTGTCTTAGATAGTAAGCAACAACATTGAAAAAGATAAACAGGACAATTGTTTCTAAAAAAATTGAATAGGATATGGATTAGGCTAGCTTTGTGATTAGAGGTACCGAGCAGGCGACGCTTTGTAGGCTTGGTGTGGTCGACGGCGGGCCGCGTCTGGTGGGCCCCGTCCCCGGCGATCCTGTCGGCGGCGCGCTCGAGTGTGGAGGGCGGGAGGTTGGCCCACTCAAGGTCGAGGAGGCGCTTGAGATCGGCCACCGCGGCCGCGGCCCTAGCCTCGTCCTTCTCTTCATTGTCTGCAAAAGAGATCTGGTGGGGGAAGCAGGCGGCTGCGTCGGGGTCGGCGAGGACCTTTCGCGCCTTGTGGAGGAGGAGGAGGCTGGAGGAGCAGGAGGAGGTGCCCTCGGTGTGGAGGGCAGCGTCGAGGGCGCGGAGCACTAGGGCTTGTCGGAGGCGCTGTGAGGTGCGGGGCAAGGCGGAGGGTGAGGATAGGGAGGCGAGGAGGGAGTCGAACACGGCGTGGGGGATGCGGCGGTTGCCTGCGATGAACTCGAGAATGAGGAAATCGCCGGCGGCCGCCAACGGCGGCATGGTAATGGGCACAACGCCGGTGGTGATGCCGACGCCGATGCGAGACGACGAGGCGGTGCTGGCTGGGCTGGGCTGGGGATGGGGATGGGCCGCTGGGATGATAGCCCACTTGTATTGCAGTGATTAGTGAAAAACAATTTTGAATATGGAAGAACTATGGAAGTCACATTGAGAATGAACTCAATCAATCAATTAAAACGCGAACCACAAAGCCTACTTTGAAAAACAATTTACAAAAGCATTCTTGTTCAGTTTACAGCAGCAGAAGATACAGCAGTACTCCACTTCTAGTTACAGCTGTTGAGCTCTCGATGTTGAGCCGCTCCGCGATGACAGAACAGGGCTGACTACGGCTGCTGCTCTTCCTCCACCAAGTTGATGACGGCCCGCGCCACGTCGACGCTGCCGCACCCGGCGGCGTTGACGACGCGGCAGCGGTCCCCGGTGACGGCGCCGCATCGGGTGACGTCGACGGCCCTGCACAGCTCGACCTCGACGGTGCCGCACCAGTCGGCGCGCGCGGCCCTGCACCGCGCCAGGCGCACCCCGCCGAAGCTCTCGACGTCGGCGCGGCGGCACCGCGCGGCGCGGAGCGCTCCCCCTCCGCGGAGCCGCGCGTCGTGGCACCGGTCCAGGGTGACCCTCCCCGCGCGCTCCACCTCGGCCGCGCGGCACCGGGACACGGACACCTCCCGCGCGCCCTCCACGCGCGCCGCGCCGCACCGGTCGAAGCTCGCCGCGCCCACGCCCTCGGCGGCCGCGTCGGCGCATTGCGTGAACCGCACGGCCCCGCCTTCGCCGCCGCCGCGGACGAGGACGCTGCTCCGGAGGCCGTCGGCGGAGAGCTGGCCCGGGCCGGTGACGGTGACCGTGCCCCCCGCGCTGCCGTGCAGCGTCCCCTCGTGGATGGGCGTCTCGACGCCGTCGAGGACGACCAGGAACAGGTGGTCCGCCGCCGCGGCCGCAGTGGCGGCGGTGGAGGTGGATGCGGACGCGCCGGCGGCCTTGGCGTCAACGACGAGCGCCATCGGGTGAGCTGGGTGGCGAGCAGATGTGTGCGGGACAGCGATCTGCTTTTGGTGGTTTGGGTAGTTGAGCTGTTCTTGTCCAGCGTTTTGGAGGTGGATAGAAGCGATTTTGGGGTGTTCGCCATAAATGGGTGAGAGCTTGGGCAGTTGGTCATATTGTCGTTGTGTTTACTACTACTCCATCAATCTATTGGTGCACGGGTTGCAAATTGCAACCGTGTATTCATTCGTGTTTATGGTCCATTTGTGATCAGCAATTTTTTTTCAATGAAACACCTGCTACGCTGACTGGCAATCCGAGTGACAGGTGTCTCTTGTTAGTTCTCACGCAATGACGCAACATTTCTACGTAAATTTAATCTACTGCCTCCGACCTTAAATTTGATGAGAAACTGATTGAAGGTAAACAAAATCAATCATCTTTAGGCGCATCCACACTTCTTCTAATGTTTAAAATGGATTACATGATTGTTTGAAAAAAATATATAATTATAATTTGTTTCAGAAAAAAAAAAGTCTTACATTTTTGTATCACATGGAGATGGAGCACATTGGCTTCGATATGATAAACCATACAAAGACGGGGATGTTTTCCCTGGATGTTACTATCTTAGATTGTTGTGGGGCAGGTTTTAGCAAATGGGCCAGAATTTAGAAAAAGGACATGGGGCCACCACAATAGTCTTTGTGTCCACCTTATTCAGATTGCTTTAAGCTTTAGTTAGATTGTCTTTGAAGCCTAATGGACAATGATGCAATGCCCTTTCATAACATGTCTTTTGTTCTTGTCCCCGCCAGCTAGCGCTGCTCAGCTTCGTCATTCCATTCCAATGATCTGATCTAAAAAGGCATTCTACGTATATAACGGAGATGTATGGTTAGCCAGTAGCCACACACGTCACACTCATGCCGACCCGTGGATTGCTATATTTGCTACTAGTTCAATTAATAAGACGCTGAAATTCTGAAGCATCAAGGGTGAGTTTGGATTGCCCGACGCACGGCCAAATTTTAGCGTCCAAAATAAAGGCCTGGACTAACCCCGCGGATGAAGAAAATTAAACTGAGACTTGGTAGCCCTGGTCCCTGGACGGGACAAGCCAAATGGAAGCATTGAACCAAACACGCAAGAAATCACCATTATGAGTTTCAATTCACCTGGTAGGCTTTCTTTTTTCCAAAAAAGTCAAGGTAGTCCGAACAACCACGAGCCGCTATGGTTATTGGCGCACATGTGCCCATCCCGTCTCTGTGCGTCCCTATTCTTCTTATTCGATGGCAAGCCCTGCCCCTGCCCACCTCGACCACCACCTGACCTCCCGGTCCACCGCCCACCCCCGTCAGATGAATCTGCCTTTCCCTAGTTCCAATCCAGGAGCTCACCGGACTCCTCGCCCCCGCCATCGACACCGCTGGTGTCCTCCGCCGCTGCCTCGCTCACTGCCCTCAACTCGCCACCACCACCGGCCCGGTTGCCGCCCCCGGGCCCCTTCTTCTAAGGCCGCCGGCCATAGACCTCGCCGCTGGCCGTTCCACCCACCGACCGACTGCTGCCCCCACCCCTTCTTCCCCGGCGACGTGTGCGCCGCTAATCTTATTGGCGCACGTGCGCCAGATATGATTTGGGCCAGGTGAGGACCCTCCCCACCCACCTTTTTTTTTCCAAAAGAGCCAACACTAGAGAACATGATCAGATGGTTGAGTATCAACCACAGAATATAACTTATCCACAAAAAACTCCATTATTTAATCGTTATACTTTACATGCATACGAACAATGTTTTAAGATGAAACACGCCATAGATGCTTTGGGTAGGAAAGTTTGCAGAATATTACAGCAATTACTGGTACAATAACATAGTAGAACAATACGAGACTAATCGAACCAGAATTCGTCTTCACAATATATACACGATAATAGTATTACACATATTTTCAGCGTAGATACGAATGCGATAACCGGCCGTACGACAGGGCGACGCAGGCAGTACAGTACGCATCTCCCTTCACTTGGCCACGACTGCCACCGGCGTAGTGAGGACAGGTTCACCCTGCTGATACATCATCGTCTGCTCGTGAAAATCCAGCGGCCGCGTACCCGCACCGGGAGAAGCGGACGTCGCCGCCGCCGCCGCCGCCGCGCACCACCACGTGCTGGAGACAGCTCACCTCCAGGACGCCCGGGCCGACCACGGCCACCGTGCCGCCGTTGCGCCGGAGCACGCCATCGTGGACGGCCGTCTCGACGCCGTCGATGACGACGGTGAACTGGTGCGCGGAGGGCAGGGCTTTCGGATCAACGATCACCATTTTTCGCGACGCGAAATGGAAAAAAGGAAACCAAATTATCTGTGATGACGAGTTGTGGATGAGGAAGGTGTTATAAAGGATTCTGATGCTTAGATGGTCTCCAACGATCGATACCCTAAAACAAGACTCATTTCACGTTTGGTACACTACTGGAAAACTATATTTTGCCGAGTACCTGAGACTTTGCTGAGTGTTTTTTATCGGAGCACTCGGCAAAAAAATATTTTGCCGAGTGCCGCACTCGGCAAAAAAATATTTTGCCGAGTGCCGCACTCGGCAAAATAAAGCACTCGGCAAAGGTGGCTTTGCCGAATGCCAGGCACTCGGCAAAGCCTGGCTCTCGGTAAATCTGGACTTTGCCGAGTGCCGCGGCACTCGGTAAAAGTCCCACTCAGCAAAAGGTGGCCGGCACGTGACGGTGGCCACCTGCCGTCAGATTTTGCCGAGTGCCTAACGGATGGCACTCGGATTTTTTTTTATTTTTAAAAACTTATTTCGCCGAGTGTAAGTGTTGGGCACTCGGCAATTTTTTTTTAATTTTCTAAAACTTATTTTGCCGAGTGCCAGTGTCAGGCACTCGGTAATTTTTATTTTATTTTTTGAAAATCAACTTTGCTGAGTGCCCCCTGGGTCGGCAACTTTGCCGAGTGCCCCCCATGGCACTCGGCATTTTTTTTTTGATTTTGGGCCCAAATTTTTTTCTGTGGCCCTGTGACAGTATTTCAAACTCTATTTTAAAATTTGGGGCAATTTTGACTTTTTTTTGATATATTTCATTAGTTTATTTCGTTTCGTCTAATTTTTTGAGATATTTCAAATTTGAACTGCAGGTAAATGGAATAATGGACTTTGGCCATCTAAAAATTGATACTCATGATATCTAGGGTATGTTTAGGCCGTATCCAGGAAGTCACATGAAATCTCGAGCATCTCGTTGACGTAACATGTCGAGGTACTTGTCGGAAATGTGATTTTAAATTATATAAAATGCAAACGACGTCCGAAAATCATGAAACTTGTCGAGGCGTCGTGTTATCACATGTGGATGCTGTGGTAAAAATTGTAAAGGTTTCGAGCAAGTTGTGACGTCGGATACCAAAAAATTGATCACATGTGGAGATGTCTGGGTTTTTGGCATTCGACGTCACAACTTGCTCGAAACCTTTACTATTTTTTACCACAGCCTCCATATGTGATAACACGACGCCTCGACAAGTTTCGTGATTTTCGGACGTCGTTTGCATTTTATATAATTTAAAATCATATTTCCGGCAAGTACCTCGACATGTTACGTCAACGAGATGCTCGAGATTTCATGTGACTTTCTGGATACGGCCTAAACATACCCTAGATATCATGAGTATCAATTTTTAGATGGCCAAAGTCCATTATTCCATTTACCTGCAGTTCAAATTTGAAATATCTCAAAAAATTAGACGAAACGAAATAAACTAATGAAATATATCAAAAAAGTCAAAATTGCTCCAAATTTTAAAATAGAGTTTGAAATACTGTCACAAGGCCACGGGAAAAAATTTGGGCCCAAAATCAAAATTTTTTTTTGCCGAGTGCCATGGGGGGCACTCGACAAAGTGGGCTTTGGGCTTTGCCGAGTGCCGGCCCACGGGGCACTCGGCAAAGTTGATTTTCAAAAATATTTTTTTTTGCCGAGTGGCTGACACCGGCACTAGGCAAAATAAGTTTTAAAAAATTAATTTTTTTTGCCGAGTGCTCAAGGCTTACACTCGGCAAAATATGTTTTTTTTAAAAAAACCGCCGGCCCAAAATCCCCCCAAAACCCTATTCGCCTGGCTTCTCTGCTGCTCTCCGACGCTCGCCAAGATCCCCGTCGCCCAGCCGCCGCCATCGCCGCTCCACACATGTTGCGCCACGCCCCGCATGCCAGCCCCGCCACTGCGCCCCGCCCCGAAAGCACCCCTAGCCTGCCACATGCGGCTCTTTGAAGCGTCCACGCCTGGCGAGACTCCCGCCCCACAGCGCCCCCAGAGCACCCCCCAGCCCGCCGCGCCGCCAGGTGGTGGCTCCCGACGCACCATCACTGACGAGCCCCCCGAAAGCAGCCCCCAGCCCGGCCACAGGCTTTCCCGGCAGACCCACGCCAACAGACCCCACATCACACGCGCCCGTCCCTCGAAAGCACCCACCCCACCCGCCATTGCCGCCCTGTGAGCCTCGCCAGCCACACCCACCACCCCGAAAGCACCCCGCCCTCCGGCCCAGCCCGCCGGCTGAGCGCCGCCGTCAGCATGACCCCGCCGCCGTCTGCGTCGCCTCGTCTTGCCACCATCGGCTGCTGTCCGTCCTCCCCCCGCAGACGCTGCCCCAGGCGCCCTGTGCTCCCCCGCTCTTGCCACGGATTGGAAGAAGGAGGAGGAAGAAGAAGAAGAAGAAGAAGGAGGAGAAGAAGGAAGAAGAAGGAAGAAAAAGAGGAGAAAGAAAGAGAAGGAAAAGGAAAAAGAAGGAGAAGGAAAAAAGAGAAGAAAAAGGAAGGAGGAGGAGAAGGGGAGAGGGGGAGGAAGCCGAGGTGGAGGGGAGGAGGAGGAGCCTCGGCCGTCTTCTCCGCCTGCCCATCGCCGACGCCCCATCTGTCACACCGAACCGTCTACGAGCGTGGGCAAGGTATATCCACCCTTTCTCCTTTTGTCGGCCTTCGTGCCATTGTGATGTCGGCCTTCGTGTCATTGTTCTTATCGGCCTTCGTGCCGTTTGTGATTGTCGGCCTTCGTGCTGCGTTGTTTTTTTGCAGTTTGGAAACCTCCCGTGCAGGGAGGTCTTTGTCGAAATTTTGAACTTATAGTGTCGTGTTTCTTCTTTTGTAGAGCGGGACTGCTTGAGGTGACCGGAGGTCCCGATCGTCTTCGTCGGCAGATCGCTGGTCTGCTGCAGACTGCGTCGCCGCCGCCATCGCTGCGCCGACTCGCCATCGCCTCGCTAGCCTAACTTCACCGACACCCTAGGTATAAATCATCTCTTTTTCCGCTTTGTCTCGTCGTCAGAGATCGGTGTAGCCTAGTTAGGCGTCTCCCGTCCGAAAGAGATATCTTTGGAGGTATGCAGATCTTTGCATATCTACGAGCATTTCTATTTTGGATTGTCCACATTTTTTGGACAGCCCGCGGATGCGTAGATGGGTTAGTTTTCATGGTTCGCTTCGGTCCGAGACGGTAGCCAAGCATCACCCCTGTTGTTCTCGGGATACACACTCTCCCTTGCGGGACGTGTATCGGGAGAGAAGCAGGGAGGTCTTCGCCGAAATTCCATCTCGGATAGGAGCGAGCATGAAACTAACCTCATCTACGGATCTCATGGGTGGGATTAGGACCTATCCTCACCTATTAGAGAGTAGGGACACCGCATAGATGCAATTGATGGTGACTCATATGTGCTGATACGTCTGTTAAAGGATGGAGGACCGTGAGTGGATGTACACGCTCCGGAGAGACGAGCACGATTATGACTTGCTGTTTATAGTCAAGGTCGAAGAATTCTTACTGACATGCATTTGGTGAGAGTCTTTGGAGGCCATTCTCTAGTGGTTTGTCCATGCAATGGTTGTGACAATGAAGAAGGAAAGATAGGTTAACCATGGGTAAACATATTGTGAAGTTTGGATTTACTCCGGGCTACCACCGGTGGATCCACCATGGTGAAGCCGATCGTATCAGGGAGGAGGTGGTGAGACCACGGCTCGAGGCTTTCAATGATGATGCCGGGGTAGCAGACATGCTGAATGACACGCACCAAGCTCAGTTCGCTGAAGGACGTGACAAGGAGGAGATGGAGGCTACCGCAGATGCCTTCTACTTGATTTTGGACTCGGCATAGAGACCCCTTCATGATCATACTAATGTTTCTTAGCTGGATGCCATTGGTCGCGTAATGGGGTTGAAGGCTGAGTTAAACCTAAGTCGAGAAGGCTTCGACAAGATGGTGGCCGTGTGGAGCGATATGCTACCGAAGACACACATTATGCCGAAGAACTTGTACGAGTCAAAGAAGCTCCTTCTTGCACTTAAGATGACGTATGACAAGATACATGTATGTCCGAAGGGGTACGTCCTATTTAGGAAAGAACACGTGGATGCAAAGTATTGCCCGAAGTGTAAATCCTCCAGGTACGTGGAGGTAGACTCAGGCGATGGCCAGAAGAGGCAGCTTAAGATCCCTATGAGAGTCCTATGACACCTTCCGTTCCTACCGAGGCTCCAATGGCTATTCATGACCGAGGAATCCGCGAAACAGATGACATGGCACAAAAACGGCACATGATACAATCCTGAGAAGATGGTACATCCATCTGATGCTGATGCATGGAAGTACTTCAATTCGCTGCATCCTCTCAAAGCATAGGAGGCTCGTAATGTACGTGTCGCACTGGCAACAGATGGGTTCAATCCATATGGCATGATGGCTGCGCCATACACATGTTGGCCCGTGTTCATCATCCCCCTGAATCTCCCCGGCGTCTCCTTTCAACGGCATACCGTGTTCATGTCGTTGATAATCCCTGGACACCCAGGGAGTAATATGGGTGTCTTCATGGAGCCTGTGATAGATGAGTTGATCGATGCTTGGGTCAAAGGGGTGTGAACATACGACCGAGCTACGAAGACTAGCTTCAAAATGCACGTCTGGTACCACTACTCTCTGCACGACTTCCTGGCGTACGGGTTAATGTGCACCTGGTGTGTTCAGGGGAAGTTCCTATGCCCAATATGCAAGGAAGCTGCGAGGTTCATATGGTTGAAGAAGGGTGGCAAGTATTCGTCGTTCGACAAACATCATCAATTCCTGCCTCTTGACCATCCATTCAGAGAAGACGTCAAGAGCTTTACGAAAGGTGTCAAAGCGATGGACCCTAGACCTCACTTGAGGACTGGGGCGAAGGTTCATGCTCAGATAGATGCTCTCATGCCCAACGAAGATGGTGGTTTCGTGGGATATGGTGAGCAACATATGTGGACTCATAAGTCCGGCTTGACGAGGCTCCCTTATTTCGATGACCTCCTACTGCCCCATAACATTGATGTCATGCACACTGAAAAGAATATCGCCGAGGCACTTTGAGCAACGCTCATGGACACTGACAAGTCTAAGGACAACCCTAAGGCTAGAGTGGACCTGGCGACATTGTGCGATAGGCCAAACCTAGAGATGCGGCCTCCTACAACAGGAAAGCAGTGGAGAAGGCCTAGGGCCCCCTATGTCTTGAAAATCGATCAAAGGAGGGAAGTACTTCGATGGATCAAGAATTTAATGTACCCTGATGGGTATGCAGCGAATCTGAGCAGGGGAGTAAACTTAGAGACTCTGCGAGTCAACGGGATGAAGAGTCATGACTACCACATATGGATTGAGCGCATACTTCCGTCGATGGTTCGAGGCTATGTCCCTGAGCATGTCTGGCTAGTGCTGGCAAAGTTGAGCTACTTCTTTTCGCCATTTTGTGCCAAGGAGCTATCATCGACCGTCATTCTGTAATTGGAAACTATGGCACCCGAGTTGGTCTGCGTGAGCTTGAGAAGATCTTTCCACCCGGCTTCTTCTTGCCAATGCAAGATCTCGATTGTGCACCTCGACCGAGGCACGGTTGGGGGGCCTGCAAGCCGTTGGTGCTATCTAATCGGCGATGTCTAAAGACTCTTCGCAAGAAATGTACAAATAAAGCGTAATTGAGGCTTCCATTGTAGAGGCAAGCATTCGGGAGGAGGTTGCAAACTTCACGACATCCTACTACAAGTTTGAACCTTTCTAGCAAGCATAATCCACCCCTCGTTACAATGTTTGGCGAAGTTGAATCGACCCTCGGCCTTTTCAAATGCCAACTAGGCGCGCAAGTGGATCGACCCCAAGAGATTGTATCCCAGAAGGATTGCGCAAAATCACGCCTATATGTGTTCACCAACCTTGTCGAGGTTGCGCCATTCATTAAGTAAGTTCTCAACGAACTTGTTTCAATCTGACGTCACTATTCTCATATCGAACCCCATTGATTCTCTTTGGTACAGGAATTTGTTCATCAAGAGTGGCATCAATCAAGGGATCCTACCCCGCACGAACATGATACCCTGCTTTCAGAGGGTGCGGGAGCTGGGAGGCCTGATTTCATTTCTTGGTTCAAACAAAAGGTTGTACGTTCGTCGATATTCCTTAGTAGCTTGTACGTTCCAATAGTATAACGATGTATCATGCTTGAGCTTGCAGGCGCAAACTAATGCGTCCATGAGTGACGAGTTGAGATAGGTTGCAAACGGCTTCAAGTTAAGGGTGAAGTCATATACCGGTTATGACGTGAACGGATATCGCTTCCACACGTCAAGACACGAGTAGACTCGGCCCGGTCGGAAAACCACCAATGACCAAGTTTTTTACGCCGGGCACTAATGGCGTCGAATACTACGGAATAATTGAGGAGATCTATGAACTTGAATATGAGGGCGGGTACCTCTTACTCCCTGTCATATTCAAGTGCCCACGGTTTGATCCTACATGAAGCGAGACAGACCCTCATCTTGGGCTAGTCGAGATTAGGCATGATTCCGTCTATAAAGGAAAAGATGTCTATATTGTGGCTCAACAGTCGTGTGTGTGTATATCACGCCATACACGCGTGCCAAGACAAAGACCATCTTAAGGGTTGGTCTATTGTGCACCGGTATCTTCGCACGTTAAACTACTGTTCCAAACAATGAAGATTACACCTTCGACACAAACACATATGATGGAGAGTTCTATCAAGCAGATGGGCTACAAGGGAGCTTTGAGATAGTCTTACCCGGTGTGACGACCGCCATGGAAGTAGACAATGAAACGGTTGATGACGAGGACCCTGGAGATGTAGTGCTAAATCCAAAGGACATTCAAATGCTTGAGCGATTCCATTTATGCAAAGACAATGAAGAAGACACAGAACCTTCGAATAGTGTTGCCCATTTGGACAATTTTGACAGTGATGATGAGACCTATGACCCCAATCACGAAGATTATTCCTAAACCATGTAATACTATGTTTTTTATTAAATTTTGTTATGTTTATTCATTTTGAACTATTTGACATGTATGTACTAACGCTTGTTGTTCATTCTTTGTACATTGCAGGTGACAGAATAAAGATGGTGGGCAACCGTTCACCGAGGCAGGTGCTCTCGATGTACCAGAGGCTACGCCCTCCTGATGGAGGCGAGGGGACGTCTTCGCCCCCAGCGGCGAGAGTAGGCCCGGGTCGCCCCAGCACGGGGAGGGGGAGGGGGAGGGGGAGGGGCCGGGGTTGCCCCAGGAGGGACCCGCCTCCTCCCCCGGCTCTCGACCAGCCGGAGGACCCGTCTCCTACCCTGGAGGACCACGTGGCTGCCACGGGCACGACCACAGACACTCCGTCGGGGAACGAGGGGACTCAGTAGATGGAGGATAGTTCTGCTTTCTTGGCTCCCTACCTACGAGGTCCCACAAGCCTTCCTCCGGTTCCGCTTCCTGACCGACGCCCACTGGTTCATCCTGTGGGAAGAAGGTAAGTAACTATAGATGTTATCACTAGTACTTCATATGATACGTTGAAAATCAAAAGAGAAACTGATAATTTTTCGTAATCACTTATGCAGGGGCTGGCTAGTTCTGTCGGGTGCTCTTGACCCCCCATGCACCCCCGCTACCGTCCTAGGATGTCTGTGTAGGAAACACTTCCCTGGCCTTGTGGACTTGAAAGAGGGGAGGTGGGAGCCGGCCTGGTCGTGGGACAGGTACAAGCTCGGCTCGGATGACGAGCAGGACAACAAGCAGGAGCGGGTTTTGGCGGACTTTTGGGTAAGTGTCTCACAACATAGCTCAATACATCTCCTCTATTGCTTAAGTCTTTTATTGAAATAATGAACGGATACATCGTGTTTGTATGCAGAGGTACTTCAAGGCCGAAGAAGGTACAGAGACCCTGGTGGATCAGACGGCACACAGAGCATGTAAGAAGTATGTCGGCGACATGATTCACGAGGCGCGACTCCAGGCCCACGTCGACTATTACAGGTCCATCAAGAAAGAGCCCCTCAACAAAACCGGTGCAAGAAATGTGGTGCTGACCAAGGAGCAGTACCTTCAGGTAGGTGAATAATATTAATTCATTTTAAGATTTAGTAGGTTCAGAATTGATCTTCTTATATGTCAAACACTTGATGGTGTGTAGGTGCCGGCCTCGTGGTGCATGTCGCATAGATCGGCATGGTCGAGGATCGTGGACAGGTACCTTGACCCGGCGTACATCGCAAAGCACGAGCAAGGCAAGCGGAAGCGGGCACTGAGGACCGCTCCAACTCACCACCAAGGCAGCCGCAACCTCCCTGCATTCAAGCGGGCACTTGTACGAGATGTCATTTATCTATTCTAACGCTCAATTTTGCCTGATTTCTAATCATCTTGCCGTGTTTCTCGCATGAGGTGGCACACCTAGACGTGCCGGTGTCAGAGTTTGGGGCATGGGCTGTGTCCCACATGGGCCCGGTGAAATCCGGTGTCGTCTTCAACCCGGATGCCCTCGCCAGCTTACTTACTCGACCCGGCGCCCACGCTAAGGTCAGAGACTACACGGAGGCGGTTAGGGCGCTCCGTGGCTCAGATCACAACTGAGCACTCGAGCCCCTTGAGACAGAGGTGATCGTGAGGTGGGGCAAGGCGGGGAAGCATGGGCGGTTGTGGATTGCGAGACGGCGACTCCTCGAGCTCGCTGACCCTCTCTTCGACGTGAGGGCACGCGAGCACGGCCGTAAGCCTTCCCATACGTGCACGGCCTACTCCAACAACTTGTCGCTGGTCGACGAAACTTCGTGTAATTCCGGTTTTACTCGTCGTACATTGAACGTTACACACATTGATCAGATTTGCAATACTAAAACATGTGATCGAAACACTGCAGGCCGAGCTGACAGAGACAAGGGAGACGCAAGCGCACCTGACCGCAGAGCTGGAGGCCACGAACAAGCGGATGGCGGACATGTATCGATCATGCAAACCATCGGGCAAGCATCGGGTGTCCAAGTGCGGTTGCGGCTCGGCTCTGGTTCGACACTTCACTCCCGTGAGTATGAAAGTTTAATGCGTTCATGCCGTTGGGATTGTCGGTCTTCGTGCGTTGTGATTTTTGGCCTTCGTGCCATTGGGATTGTCGCCTTCGTGTTGCGTTGTGATTGTCGACCTTCGTGCCGTTGTTTCTTCTTGAGTTGGAAACCTCCCGTGCGAGGAGGTGCCGAAATTTTCAATTTTGAATCTAACACATGCAATCTCTTCTCTTTTTATACTGACCTCCGTCGGTGGGTTCAAACAATCCCGCTAGCGTGTCACCGGTGGTGATCAGTCAACCTTCCGCCATGATCCGGTCCTTCACATTGTCGAGGGGCCACACTGCAGATTTCCGCCGCCCTTGAGAGAGATGTTGAACTTTGTGATGTTGAACTTGTAATAATAAACTTGTGATGTTGAACTTTCTTTGCATTTGTGATGGATTTTCGATGGATTTATTAAATATGCGTGTGCTTGTGATATATAATGCATGTTGGTGATATAGATGTGATGATTGATGTATATATATATAGTGATGCGTTACAATGGAATGTAAAAATTGCAATTCTGGGGTCTTTGCGAAAAGTGCCATAAGCAAGGCACTCGGCAAAGTTTTTTCAAAAAATCTAGAAATTCTTTGCCGAGTGCAGGGTGGGGCACTTTCGGCAAAGTATTTTACAAAAAAAAATAAAAAAATTTGCAGGAGTGCTGGCGGGGCACTCGGCAAAGTATTTTTAAAAAATCCAGAAATTCTTTGCCGAAAGTGCTAAACAGGACACTCGGCAAACAAATTATTTAAAAAAAGTAAAAAAAACTTTGCCGAGTTCCTGGACAGGGGCACTCGGCAAAGTAATTTTTTAAAAACAATTAAAAAAACCTTTGCCGAGTGCCTGGACTTGTCGGCAAAGTAATTTTTAAATTTTTTTTTTGCTGAGTGCTGGGTCAAGCCCTCGGCAAAATAACCGTTAACGGTCGACGCGCAACGGCCGAAAATATTTTGCCGAGTGCCGCCCCAAGCACTTGGCAAAATTGTTTTTTATTTTGCCGAGTGCCACGATAAAAAGCACTCGGCAAAGACCCTTTGCTGAGAAAAATTTTGCCGAGTGCTACACTCGGCAAAGCCTTTGCCGAGTGCAAAGGGCTCTTTGCCGAGTGTAAAAACACTCGGCAAAGCCGCGGCCTCAAATAGTGGTAGCGCTATAGTTAAAAGGTTCGATGCCTATTTTTAGTTTTCTCCAACAACCAGATTTAAAAGAAAATCCTTTCTACAAATGAGTCTCTAGAATAGATGATAAGATTTGGGTTATACCTCTTTTGATATCTAACATAGATCTTCTATATAGATACTCTGTCGGAGGCTATAGGTATTATGTTGAAGATCATTTTGAGTTTGGGTACGCGGCATTGGGATGACACTCCGTCGACATTCAATGAAGGGTTTTGTCAAAAACTCAAAACAGCGACGCCTAATGACTGGTCGTTGTGATGTGAAGCAGCAAATGAGAATTCGGAATGTACACGTCTTAGAAGGCAAAATAACGCGCAAATTTTTTCCAGAAAGGAAAAGACAAGGATGCAACTGAAATTGGATATACTAGGTAGCACCCGTGCATTGCTACGCGACTCTGAGATATTATTCTAGACATAGCTTATAAGAAGCACATATATTATAAAAAGTACATAGTTGTATATATTACGATAATTGATGAAATATTGAAATTGATCATATAATATCGAGGTAGTATAGGCTTGGGTGGAGAGTAGTGAGTATAGAATGGATTAGCTCCACAAAAGATATACCAAAATGCATGGATGAATAGTTTTTTTTTTTTGACTTGCTTGTCTTTTATTAAATCAACCGGTCGAAGCCTCAGACAGTATATCAGCTCGGACACACACTCCGGAGTTACATGCCACATCTCCGTGCGGTGTGTGATGAATAGTTGCGTAATTTTAAATGGTCGGCACAGGTTACAACAAAAATGAACTGTGATTAAAAAAAAGTGCAGTTGATATAAAAGGGAAAAAGTCCATTTTTAGTCCTCCAACTATGGCTGCAGTTTATTTCTAGCCCTCCAACTCCAAAATCGGACAACCGCAGTCTCTTAACTCTCAAAACCGTTTAAAATTGGCCCTCACGTCCGTTCCACCGTGGTTTCAGCCCAGTCAACACGCGGCGACCGCGGTTTCGGCCCAGTCATCGTCCCTTCGCGACTGCCGCGTGGTCAACGAGTGAGAGCAGAGAGGGAGGGAGAGAGAGAGAGAGAGAGAGAGAGAGAGAGCAGGGCCGATTTGGACGCGCGGCCGCACTTGCCGTCCACCCTTCCCGGCGAGGCCCCCGATACGGCCTCATCTCCGGACGAACTCGCCACAGCCGCCCGCACTGGCTGCTCTCCTGCGCGCAGATCCTATGCAGGATGGCGCCGGGCTGCTCGCCATCGCTGGAGGTGCTGCCCGCGGGAGGGACCGCCTGGTGCCGCGCCGGGCTGGCCATGCTTGCATCTTGCGTGGCCTCGTTGCGTGTGGGGGCTGGACGAGCAGAAGAGGCCGCCATGGTCGGCTGAGGCACGACCAGGAGAGGCAGCCATGGCCTGCCGTGCCCCCACGTCGAGCCCCACACGACGTAGCTGCGACTGGACGCCGCGCTCCCAAGCTCCGACGAGACGCCGTCGCTGCATTGGCCGCCACCGTGAGCGCGCCCCGGCCTCCTTCCTCGCACGCTGCCGCGAGCGAGAGCAGAGAGGGAAGGACGAGCGCGGAGCCGAGCAGTTGGGCGGCCACGTAGAGCCCCAAGCCCCTCTGCCATCACTGGCATGCGCGCGGATGCGTGCACGACACCATGGACCCCAGCCTCCTCTGCTTCACCGGTCGTCTTCGTCGACGTGCTGGACGGTGATGGATGACGGCCCCCCTCCTGGGCCCGCGAGGTGCCCGAGCTCTGGCTGCCCAGATCCAGCCATCACGCGGCCAGCACAAGCGCGAAGCCACAGCCGTAGCCTGACTGGCGAGCACGCGCAGCCGCGTGCGGGCGCGCGGCGAGCTGGCGAGGCTGCAGAGGAAAGAAGATGTGCTCGTCGGCGATGAGCAGCGCCGGGGACTGGTTCTGGGCGGCGGCGGCTGCGACGACGAGTGCTCCAATCGACGCCGAGCAGCAGCAGCTCGCAGCGGCAGGCGAGGGCAGCTACGAGTGAGCACGGCGTTCCTGCGGCAAAGCAGAGCGGAGGTCGGTGGCGGCCTCCGACGAGACGAGGCAGAGCTCTACTGCGGGGCTGGCCACGGCAGCAGACTGAGGGCGGCGGCGGCTGCCCGAGGTGGAGGCCAAGAGAGGCGGCCGGACCTCCATGGCGTCGAGGCGGGTCGGCGCGGGGAGACGCGCGAGCCAGGCGTGGAGCGGCCGCGGCCGGACCTCCACGGCGTCGAGCGGCCGCGCACGGGGAGGCAGGCGTCGAGCGGCCGCAGCTGGAGCTCCATGGCGTCGAGCAGCTGCGGGGGGAGGGCGGGCGTCGAGGTCGCGACCGGACCTCGACGGCGTCTAGCGGCCACAGCCGGAGCTCCATGGCGTCGAGCAGCCGTGCGGGGAGGGCGGGCGTCGAGGCCGCGACCGAACCTCCAGCAGCAGCTCGAACTCAGCACTGCTTGCGGCGTCGGCGCAGTAGGAGCCCACAACCGTGGATGAGGAGCTGCTGCGCAGGGAGCTCATCGTCGGTAGCCGAGAGGTGAGCGCACGGGATGTGCCCTTGCGGAACTTGAAGCACGCCATCTCGGGGTTTCCCAGGGCCGCGCGGATGAGGCGGCGACCGACGTCGCCGAGCGGGATGACGCCCGGCCAGGCCCTGCGCCAGATCCGCACTGCCCTTGCACGGAGACGGCAGCGTCGGAGGAGAGCCGCGCCCTGCTTCACGCCGCCCCTGCCCATGCCCGGTTTCGCCGCAGCAGCAGCACCCCGCGCCGCCGGCCCGCCTGCCGCTCCTGCGCTGGAGGGAGAGAGAGGAAGAAGAGCGAGGGAGGCGTGGGGCTCTCTCTCTCTGCCCCCTCCGCTCTGCCCTGCGCACTCTCTCTCTCTCTCTCATCCCCTCTCTGCTCTCGCTCATTGACCGCGCGGCAGTCGCGAAGGGACGAGGACTAGGCCGAAACCGCAGTCGCCGCGGGTTGACTGGGCCGAAACCACGGTGGAATGGACGCGAGGGTCAATTTTAAACGGTTTTGAAAGTTAAAGGAGTGCGGTTGTCCGGTTTTAGAGTTGGAGGGCTAGAAACAAACTGCAGCCATAGTTGGAGTGCCAAAAATGAACTTTTTCCATATAAAAACATCCAAGCCATGAACAAAAGAGTGGAACATATATATATAGAACTACTACTCTATAGTTGGCTACAAAATAACTTATTCTGTAGCCACTTTGAGTAACGATAATTACTATGTTAATTTACGAGATTATAGTAACTTCATACTAAGTGGTTTACTCTAACGTTATGGTAAATATCTACATGTGTTATATTAACCCAATTATCGTAAATATGTATTGACATTATCGTAAATTAGTATATAAAATTATCGTAAATGGAGGTGGCTACGGAATAACTGAGTAATCTCGTAAATTAACATAGTAATTATCATAACTTAAAGTGGCTACAGAATAAGTTATTTTGTAGGCAGCTACATGATAGTATATATATATATAAGTTGGAGTGTTATGATTATGACTGAAAACAATTAATGCAATCGTGCACGCATGCCATACGTGAGTGGAGAAAATGGCCCTGCTACTATCGGCCTGTTCGCTTGCTCGTATACGATCGTGGATTATAAGCTGAAATAGTATTTTTCTCTCACACCAAACCAACAGCAATAAATAATCCACGATCGTTTATGACGAAACAAACAGGCTGTATACCCACTAGTGACTTCACTTGTGCATGCGTTTGGGAGGTGATAAGGTGAGAGAGGTAACAAAAGTCTTGTATGCATTGACAACAGATTTCGGTTGCATGCTACTACCCACTAGTCATTTGTGTATTGCGTTTGGGAGGCGATAAAGTTTCGGAGATGATAAGGTAGGAAGGTACTCATCCATCTCAACCATCTTAAATTTGACCAAATTTATATGATAAGATAATAACATTTATGGTGCCAACTAAGTATCATTAGATTCTTCATTAGTTATATTTTCATAGAATACTTATTTGATTTCATCAATCTTTGAGATGCTTTGACTCTCTAAGATTCTTGGAATGACTTAAAATTTAGAATGGATTGAGTAACAAAGATCTTGTATGCATTGACAATAGAATCATGTTAAAGGAGTGGGGCAGGGAAAGAAGGTTTCAACTGTAAGATCACTAGATCACAACAAGCTAATATGATCTAAGGGATTACAACCAGCTAATATCATCTCCCACTAATAGTCATGTCATCCCACTAAATTTCAACATCTTAATATAAGCTAGCCACGTTATCTCCGCCAAGCGCAATTACTATTTTTAATATATTAAAAATATAGAAGACATCCATATATTGCTATTTGTTTTACAATTTCATGCATCATCTTATAATTCAATCTAATTTTGTTAGTTTTTTATTGGAATTTTTTATTACCTTGCTCAATTATGATAAGAATGGATGTAAGAACATATATGTTTAACTCATACGTGAAAAGTTTCTCCTTGATAATTATGAACAAGGTCATATAAAAAAGTTGTCATCATAAGTTGTATCTATATCTATATCTACTATATCTATATATCTTTACGTACCTTAATGTTAAAAAGGCAAAATTTCTCTTCACCTATTTTTTTGTCCATGACCCCCTAACTACCCGAATAGTGGAGAGTTTCTCGGTGTTTCGTATGTGACCCAGACTTATGACTCATACTCATATGAGTTAGGACAACTCATGTCTAGCGGCCAGAGTCAGATTCCAATACGTATTGGGTTGTGCCCTACGTATCTCATAGATAACCTGCACTTAACGACTCGCATCTAGCAAAGATACAAAGTCTTATTCCTATACGTACCGGTTCCGTTGTAACGCACGAGCATGTTTGATAGCTAGAAACTAATATAATAATGTCAAAAACACATTGAAAAAATGATTATAAGTTACGTCCTACAAAATATCATGCACAAAGTTATGAATACAATTTCATAATTTTCTACAGACTAGCAAATATGCCCATGCATTGTAACGGGAGAAAAAAACTATCAAAGCATTCATGCAAAACGATGACGTGAATGGTACATATCAACTTATGTTTTATCCTTTTATAATTTATTTTATGATGACCATGACATCCATAATATAAGTTAATGCTAACAATAAATAATAATGTCTTACTAAACCTGTATCAAATTGAAATACACTTTGGTATAATTTTCCTTTTATTGCAAAACACATAATTATTTAGCTATAAGTATATCATAACTTTATTTTTTCATAATACCCATGTGTTTCTATGACTCAATATCCACCTTTGTAGCTTTTTTTATGCATCATATCAACCTCTGTAATTTTTTTGTCAATGTGTCAAGGATTTGTCTGTCCATCAGTGATTGAGACCTCTCTTGAATTTTCAGATGGTAGTCCTCGTCAGCAATTACATAAATACATTTGTATAGATTTCATTAGATAATAATCTGCGAAGTTTTTGGTTCATGAAATATTTAGTTGTGCTACAAAACAGGTTTGGCATTTTTATAATTTTTCTATGATTTTGGTGAATTTTGCAATATCTCTGTTTTTATAGAAAAAGAGAAAAAATGAAAGAAAAGGAAAAAGGTTTGCATGGGCTTGGTCCAGCCCACAACGAAGCCGGCCCAACTGTAAGGATTCAACCCAGGTCGAAAAAGAAGCCCACCAGAAGAGGCCCACTCAGATCTAGACATTTTGCATCAGGAACCCTGTTATATTTCAAAAACTATTAAGACCCTCTCGCCTTTTCTTTTTCTCTATTATCTTTACATCTAGAACCCCATATTTCTTTCTATTCTCTTCCCTACTCTTAATCTCTGTTGGCAACGAGACCGAGATCGAACCGGTGATTGGGGGAGGAAGAGGCAGAAAAAATATGGTAGAAATTTTGCCTTTTTATTATTAGGTATAGAAATAAAAAGCCACGGAAACATTTTCTGTCTAGTAGAAAAGGAAATTAAAGTTGCATGGTTGTCTCATGGTTCTGGATTACAATCCAATGAACGTTCAAATCTAGGTCTGTCAGTATTGTTGGGGAGATAACACCGGTGAAAGAGGGACACGTTTTCTACACAAGAAAGGAGGATGGATCATGGATGTTTGGGGAGACACACTATCGGAAACAGGATCTTTGCCAAGTGTCCAAGGCACACGGCGAAGCCCAAAAACACTCGGCAAAGGCTTTGTCGAGTGTTATACGGCAAACAACACACGGCGTACACAGTGACGGCAAAAGTTTATTTGCCGAGTGTTTTTTATCAGGCACTCTGCAAAGACGTTGCCGAGTGCTGAAACCAACGCTCAGCAAAAAAAGTAAAATGACGGCGCGGAGACGATCACGGCGTGTTTGCCGAGTGTCTAACGTCCTCGGCACTCGGCAAACATGACCTTGTTTGCCGAGTGCCCCAGCCCTGACACTTGGCAAATAGTGCATGTTTGCCGAGTGTCATATCCTAGACACTCGGCAAAGACTGGCCATTCCAGACCTAGCTTTTGGTCTCTTTGCCGAGTGTCCAGGTGCTGACACTCGTCAAACATACCTTCTTTGTCGAGTGTCATAGCGCAGACACTCGGCAAACAAGCTATTTTAGCCCCAGAATGCATAGATTTTTGCCATGTGTTGTATGTGGAGAGTAGAAAAAGTTTCAAGGTCAGAAAAGAAAAAACTTATTTATTTGCCAAGTGCCAAAAAAACAGTCAGTCCGCTTTGCTGAGTGTATTTTTCATGGCACTCAACAAATAGCCCTTTTGCTGAGTGTAACACTCGACAAAGCTGCCACATATAACCAGTTTATTTGGTTCATCTGCTTTCCCAAGTGTATGTTTCATAGCACTCGGCAAATAGCCCTTTTGTCGAGTGTAACACTCGGCAAAGCTGTCACATATAACCAGTTTATTTGGTTCGGTCACAGCCATGCACCACATTCAAATAAACATCATATCCATCACAGATAGTTCACAATAGGCATCACAGGCAGTTCATACAGATATATCGACCACATCACAAATGCAAATGAACTTCACAATCACAAATGCAAATAAACTTCAGAATCACAAGTACATAGTTCCCAGTCGCTCTCTAGGCTCATCAGGAATGCAAATAAACTATGACCACGGTGACCACTGTGACCACTGTCGGTCATAAGGCTCATTCGATGCCGCAAATTGATTCTACACAAAGGAGAAGAGATAAATCATTAACAGTGATTGAGAACGAAACATACAAGTATTAGAAATAAACTAGCAACTAGAAAAAGTGATTAATTATGTGGAAACTAAAAGTAGCTAAGTTACAGTGATTGAGAATGAAACAGTGATTACAAGGTTAACTACAAACTAGAAATAAACTAGAAATTAGAAACTATAAACATACGCATATCACAAAGGAGAAAAGATTGATTCTACATAAACTAGAAACGGTGATTATAAGGTTGTGAAGTGACTCACAGTGCCTGAAACAGTTTTGGAGCAAGTTGAGGAGGAGGGACTGGTATCAGCAGCGGAGGTTGACCGATTGCAGCTTAAACACCCCTCATATATTCAAACATCTACAACCGCTCTGCCTCCATCCTCGCCTCTAGCTCCTCCCGATGCCTCATTTCTTGTTACAGCTGAGCCTACAATATTTCATCCCAATGTTACAATGCAATGCAAAAGTATATAAAAATCAATGAATGATGAATAAAACAGAAATAACCTAGAGTGCGTTCATCTAGAACCATGTAGAGTCCGGCCATGGGCATATCGCCGGGCTGGAACTTGTGCTCCGTGCTTGAATCTGGGAGAGAGTGGGAGTACTGGCCGTGTCTACCATCGCCAATCCAGAACCGGCCATGTTTCTTGCCTCCTCCCGCCCTCATGACCACTTCTCCATCAAGGTCATGGGCGCTCGGATCGTACTCTAGGCCATGGACCGCCCTTGCCATCGATGTGTATCCATCGAGGCGGCTGTGGATGGACTCGTTGTTGTACGCCGAGGGTGGGTCCTCTGGGTTGTAGGCGACGTTGGCCATCGCCTTGCCCTTGTGGGCCAAAGCATATGCCATGAACTAGGAGCAAGGCTCGCCACCATGTGCCGCCGACTGCAAAAAAGCAATATGATTAGAAATTATGCAGAATTGAGCGTTAGAATAAAGAAATGAATTTGCGTACCCATCTAGCCGTGTATTCTGAGAGGTTGACGTTGCCTTGATGGTGTGGTGCACCCGGCATTAGCAAACGCCGCTCCCGGCAAGAGTTGTGATTCTCCTCCCACGTGGGGTCACACCACCTGTCCACCATCCGTGCCCAGCACTATAGATCGTAGGCGCACCACCACAGAGGCACCTACGTCATCAAGTATATGACATATAAGAAGATGAAATTAAGCGTAATTAATCTAAAAAAATAAGTATTAATGTTCTATATTTACCTTCAGGTATTGTTCCGGGGTCAGCCTCATGGTTCTTGCAGCACTTTTAGGGACCCCCACTCTAAGAATTTACATGTGGTATTAGATCACGACCTGGATGCGTGCCTCATAGTGCATGTCCTTGATGAGTTTCTTGGCGGCTTTGTCAGCCATATCATCCTCCTTGGCCTCGTATCCCTCCTCGCATCTAAAGAAATCCTACATATAGACGCAATGTATCTAGTCATTATTTCAAGAATGTCCAATCAATGCGATGTATTGAGCAATGTAGTGCGAGAAAGAATTACCCAAAGCTTGGCCTTGACACGCTGCGCCTTGTCGACAAATACACTGCCATCCTGATGAGGGGTGTCGGGGACGGCGGCATAGTGGGCCCACGTGTAGGCCGGCTTGATAGTTCTGCCGAACTGCACCAGGCCAAGGAACTTTCCCTTGATCAAAAGACCAAGGATGTCATTCACATGGCGTGCGTGATCACCCCCACCAACCTTCCTCCAACCCCTACCCAAGTGATTAAGATAAATTATTAGTTTTTATTGTAATTTTGAACATATCAAATGAAAAATTAGTGATAACGTCTAAAGTTACTTACTTGTCTCCATCGGGTCGAATCAGCGGGCGTCTCTCAAGAGGCATCGGTCGCCTCGGGAGGGTCAAGGGACCTCGCAACCACACACGCGATGAAGTAGAGGAAGGGGTACCCCCTGTCTCCTTCTCCACCCCTGCCTCCTCCTCCTCCACCCCTGCCTCCTCCTCCACTTGTACCTCCTCCTCCACCTTTACCTCCTCCTCCTCAGACGATGAGTGAGCGGAAGGTAACCCAGATGGCGATGAAGGTACATGCGATGGTGGCCTCGTCTTGCCTCCACCCTCCCTCAACCCCTAGGTCTACCTCGAGGTCTCTTCCTAGACCCCTCAGCTGCATTGGACCCTTTACGCGTCGCTGTCGCTTTTGAGTAAAGCGATGTTATCCTCCTCATACCGCCCACCATTGTTCAATCACCTTCAATTAAAAAGAGTAAACCAATTAGCACAGATAATATATTGAAATAGATGCAAAATAAACAAAACATACTTAGAAAATAACATGGTATGACAAATAATACATCAATTAGCACGGATCATACATGTATTAGAAATAATCATCATGATCGGGATTAGCTGGATCATAAATCTCATCATCACTATCACGCATGTCGATATAATCATCCCCGTGCTCCGAAGGAGGAATGTCGTCATCACCGTCATTGCTTAGATGTAATCGCTGAAGTAATTCTAAGTCCTTCACATTCTGAACCTCGTCTCCGGCGTCCTCATCAGCATCACTTTCATTGTCTACTACCATACCCTGAGCTTCGGTTAAGTCTATCTCAAAACTCCCTTCGAGCCCATCTTCTTGAAAGAACTCTCCGTCATATGTGTTGGGGTCTATGTTGTAATTTTGATTGTTTGGGACAGGTAGTTTACCATGTGCGATACATTGTACACAACATCCCAACCCTTAAGACGGTCTACGGTTTGGCACAGGTATAAGTGATAATAAACTTGCGTGGCCTGTTGAGACACAATATAGACATCATCTCCTGGTAAGACAAATGATTGTCGAATTTTAACTAGCCCAAGATTAGGGGTCCGTTTCACTACTTCAGGATCAAACCAATGGCATTTGAATACAACAGAATTAAGAGGTTTGTAACCATGTGTCGGCACAAAATTTCGTCCCGTGCCGAGGGCACATGAGCAAGCCGGAAGGGTTTGCTCGATGGAGCTGGAGATCCGCTTAGCTTCAGCGCAGGGATGGTCGATCCTGCGCACTCCTCCCGAGACGTGCCAGTCAATTTGACTCTGCAATTGACAAGGAGAGAAAATTTATCAGTAATTTAGGACGAAACGTGCTGGGGTTGCCAGACAGTCCCGAATGTGCGGCTCTGAGAGCCGATATGAAAGGAGATCGACTAAATAGTCGATTCCAGCATATTCATAAGAATAAATCAGTTAAAGCTCATAGGGTTGTGTAAGAAGAATCAGTTATCATTCAGAATGAATATTATTATATAGACAAATATTGGTCAATGACAAAAAGATGTCAACAATGATTAATTTATGCTAAGCCAATGACTGCAAGTAACTGAACCCCTTTTATAAGAGAAACAGCTCATCATCATTCAACCATTTAATAAAGATAAATCTAATGAACATATTAGATCTCATCTATCGCTATGACCAGTGGGGCATGAGGCAGAATTATGCAGGCCGCAGAAACAACAATAGACTCGACGACCCTAACTTATTACTAATATCAGTGGGGCATGAGGCAGAATCATGCAGGCCGTAATACAATAATAAGATTATGGGGCTAACACATCTTTCAACCTATCCATACTTCAATGATCTCGTGACGCGAACTGTTCGTGAAAGCACTCGATATCGACTAAAACAGCCGATTCAGGTATAGCGCACAGTTAAGGTCATGCCCTATCAGGAATAAATCTACCGAATAACGATCCCCACTCCACGGTGCTAACAGTGGGGTGTGAGGCAGAATCACACAGGTTAGGATAACGGGCCATGAAACAGTTTTTGCTAGCCAATAGATCTACTCAAGATCAGACACGCCTTAACCGCACACTATGCGTGATCAAGATTGACATAAAACAGCCGATAAAACACAACTCATCGTTTAAAGTACAGATTAGTTCAATTTAGATTAACAAACGATGGGCTAAACAGGATATAAGGCCGATCTAGATCAATCCCAATCGGGCGAAGTGATATTGCTATAATTAAATAGATAATGGAAGCAATAAGCAATATCGATAACTTAATGAATCTATCCGAAGGAACGCCACCCTTAGATAGAGCCAATAACTTGACCTTAATCTAGTTCGAGCAGTGGGGGTCGACCGGATCGATACAACCTTACTTGAACTAGACAAGAATCAATAACTAGCTTATACTAGAGTCGTAGTGGAGGTCGATCGGATTGATGCAGCCGTACGAACAGAAGTATAAGCGATGAAGGTACTTACAGACAAGCAGTGGAGGTCGACCGGATCGATGCAGTTGTACTCGCTGAAGAACTCATCGACATCTACTCTACTCCTACTCCTAAGGGGTGGCCAGAGCCGAAAAAAGTAAGTAACTTGTATTGGATTGATTGTGTGTCTTTTACAATAGCCGGGGTTTGATATTTATACCCGGAGCCTAAATATGAATCCTACTTAAGCACGACTCGTTATAATTTCTTGGCCTAAGAGAAAATATTCCTAATTTAAGATAACTTAGACTCTAATATTTCCCTTTTTGTAGAGTCCAACATGCTTTGTCTCGGCGCCGATTGTAGCCTTTGTCATTATCTGCTGGCACTATATGAAGAAAGCCGATTCTAGTGTTGCATTCGAATCAGCTGATTCCGATCTACACGCAATTGATTCTTTGATGACGCGATCTTAGGAGCTTTTGAGTCCCTGCGATTCTTCTTCCAAATTTTGGTGTAAACACATGCCCCCCAATTTTGGGATAAACGTAATTTTATTCCAAAATTATCACGTCTGTATCCCCGATAGGTCCGCAGTCATAGGTAGAGAATCTTGATCTGGGGTCTACTATTTGTTGCCGTCTATGTCAGCTCATGAGCCCATGCTTCAAAACTTTCATGAGAGCATCATTGCTTCACGGGCACTTGAATTCATCTTTCTAAGCCGGCTATAAAATGTCTATCCGACCCTGGCGAGAGCAACTCAACAATTCAGCCATGTTTCTCTTCCATCTGCCTTCTCGAGTGCTTCTGACTCCGCTGGACCCTCCATGGTCTATCTTTTTGCTATGAAGATCTTAAGAGGTTAGAAGAATTCTTGTGCATAGGGTGATTGTGTCGCTCATTCTAGCGCCTTGTCGAGCAAGAGGATCAGCTACTACAGCTAGAAGAATTCTTGTGATATGACCTGAGTCTTCTCACCATGCTCACAGACCTATTCTAGTGTTTGCAAGGGCTAAAATGTGTGGACACCTTCCCCTTGTTCGTTCCACCACACGCTCACTGGGAAAGTCACAGGCTCCTTTCTCATAATTTCCCAGTCATCGAGAAATCAGTTGAGCATCTGTTAGGCGGGCGGCCTTTCCCCTTCTCCTAGCATAATTTTATCAATGGGCCGATGTGACTCAGTTCACGATGACCTTCGGCCTTGTGGGGACCCGGACTCCCTTCAATCCAAAGAAGCCTTGGTGGGTTGATCTCTGGTCAATGTAAATTTTTCGTATTCATCCCACGATATTTTGTAATTTGGGGAAGCAATAAGTCCGAATCTATTATCTCTTCATTATCTGTCCCCTGAATTTCTAGAGCGTTGATCCATTTCCGTATCTGATTTCAATTTCACACCACCTGTGAACTTTATCTCCTCGCCTTCCCGGGCTATATATATGGGCCACAGCTGGGGATCAAAAAACAACTCGCTTCATCTCAAACCTTCTGCGTCCTTAGTATAGTTCCTACTTTTCCGTAGGTTTGAGATCATGGAAAATAGCAAGAGGTCTACTGAGGAGGCCCTCCACGGATCTGCACCATCGTGTCAGCGCCTTCATTGTCAGGAGGGTACAACTCGTGATGCCCCCACTGCCTCGGGGCATAGGGCTGACTCCATTCGGCCTTTAGGGTTCTCTTCGTTAACAACCCATTGCCAGCTCCCTTACTATTAGAGGAGGCGGATTGATAATGACTATCTACTTGCCTCCATTGATCGGCATGACCAGGGTCTTGCCGAATGTCTCTCCCACGCAGAATTGGCTCTGGCCATGGTTCGATGCCGATCGCCTCCCGAGGCCGATTCGGTGGAGGATAGCTTGGCTAAGGCCGAGGCTAGAATCGTGGGTGAGATATCTATCATAACCTTTGCTTCCTCTCAATTTCATCTTTAAGATTCTGATCATCTCCTCTTTGAATCTTTTTTAGATTTGTCTGCCCAACTGGAAAGCCTCTGATTGGCTGCGGAGTACACGGCGGGATTCATCAACGCCAGGGGCGCCGTCCCAATGGTTTGCCTGCACGACATCCCGAACCAGGTCAGGGAGGTCGCTTTGCATGGCGTTGGCTTCTACGCAAGCCAATTCTAGCCACGAACTTCGGTTCCTTCCCCATGGTTTTCCAGCCGCGGCGCACCCTGGGGATTATGAACGCCTGGTTGAGGATTTCTTTAGCGCTGCTAACTTCGTAGCCTTTATTTCCCAGGCCGATGATATAGTAGCCAAAGTGTTTTCTGGCCCATAGTTTGTAATAGGTGATATTAGCAAACAATTTCTCCGTCTTGAGTGATTTTTCTTTTGTTTCGTACTTCATACTATATGCATCACTTTGTCCGTGTTTGCTTTGCTCCTATAGGCGATACACATTGTACCGGATTTTACCCCTTCGGGTTTATTTTCGCACTAGAGGCGATACCCTTCTGGTATCGGCTATTAGAGCCGACGACCAAGCAAATTGGTTGTTAAGTATTAATCCAAACGCTACGGTAATATTCCTTTAAATATTTCATATTTGATTGCTCTGCCAAATTCTTCTTCTCCTCTCAGTGTTTCCAAAATATAAGCATTACCAGGCGCATGACGTTTGATCCGATAAGGTCCTTCCCAATTAGGTGACCATTTGCCAAACTTGATGTCCTTTGACCCGATCGGCAATTTTACTTTCCAGACCAAATCTCCTTCAGAAAATTGCTCATTCTTGACTCTTTTATTGTAATATTTTGCAATTCTTAGTTTATTGGCTTCAACATTTTCCAAAGCACGCAGCCGAAGGCAACTCAAATCCTCTAAGTCATCTATCATGAGATTCTTGAAGACTTTGGCTGACAAATCATGCTGCAACGTAACACGCCTTGATCCAGTCTGAAGTTCCCAAGGAAGGACTGCATTATGGCCATACACAAGTTCATAAGGCTACCATATCGAATTTTTTGCTCTTGGCCATCAAGGGTAATCCATCCCCAGCCTTCTCTAGAGTCCTTATTGCCATTGATCGTCATAAGTCCATCTTGGCTCAAATACCTGATGCCATTCAACAAAAGAAACGGGAATTGCTGGCCAAAGTTAGAGAAGGTAAAACCATCCAAAGTAGCCTCGAGAGCATTCCTAGATCAGCCGAAGAGGACAAACACAGATCGCAGCTGATGCTAAAAAGCGATGCAAGATGTTCTAGACTTGTAATTCGTATATCAACATATGTCTTGTATAGAATCAATGACAACTACACTTTCCGTTGTCTCACTGTGTTCTCCTTTGTTTCGGCTAAAGAGCCGATTTTGAAAATAGCCGATTCTAGACTCCCGGTCTTAATCCTATTTAGGTCTAAAAACACGGCCTTTATTAAGAGAGCCCTTCGATCTTATATCCTTAGTCATCCGGCACCGTATTCTCTTTGGTATTAGCAAGGTGGCGCTTCACCTCCTATTAATTGGGGTTGCCTTTTGCTCAACCTGAGGCGTCCACCCCTTCGTTCTGTGGCTTCAAATGTCGGGCGAGGGCTCCTGCCTTGAACACATCCGCACTTGCAACTGTTCCTATTCCTTTGCTTTCCTCCACCCTCGCAGAACTCTGTAGCGGCCTTTCTCTCTTCCTGTAGATTCGATCAACCTCATGGCAGGCAAGGAGAACCGTGGCAAGCGCACGGCGAAGGAGGTCCTAGAGGAGAACATGCCGATGAACCAGCGCCTCCGATGCATGAGGTAAGACTGACATCCTCTGTTCATGATGATGATCTGTTCTAACTTGCCTATAGGTTCATCGTGAATGACAACCTTCATCCCCTCTCCAGGGCCGGCAAGCCCTCTGACGCTGCATCTTCCGCGCTAGCTTTGTCGTTGGATTCTTCTAACTCATATAACGGCGATGATGCCCAACGCTTCTTCCAAGAATGGAGGGCGGCCGAGGACTGCTATTCCGAGGCGATTCGGAAAAATGGCTAGCTTGAGATCCATCTAGGGGTCTTCCAAGCGGCCCTTAATGCGGCGGAGGAGGAAGCCTGTATCGTTCGAGCATGGCTGGCTGAGTGTGACACCGTGGTGGCAGGTAAGACGAGTTCCATGAATGCTTCTATCCTAATTTCCATCGTATTTATCTTGATAGTTTTCTGTGATCGCCAGCCCTAACGGTGCAGTCGGAGTCTCTCCAACTGGCCGTGAACGCGGCCGCGGATGCCGTCAATGCCCGAGGCTTCCTCATTGACGCTAGTCTCCAAGACATCACGGCCCGTGTTTAGGAGATCGCCCTCCACGGTGTTCGTCACGGCGCGTCGGTGGCGCTGACCGTGGTTCAAGTTCAGACAGGGTACGAGCTCCACGCCATGGAGATTGGCTTCCCAATGGGCGATGGCCCTGAGGAACACGAGGATCTGCTCGAAGAATTCGTCGTTGCCGCGGAGGCCATTGTAGACATTACATCCGCCCAGGATGTAGTGAACAAGGTCTTCGATTAGTTTGTACTTAGGGTAAACTGATGAACAAAGACTCATATTCTTTCATGAATGTGTCTCAGTGCAATGCCCTTGTGTATAACTGTCTTTGTCTTATTCTTTGCTCTAGAGGCGATACATATCGTATCGGCTTTTATGTCTTTTAAGTTTCTTCATTTTTGAACTAGAGGCGATACCTTTTTGGTACCGGCTATTAGAGCCAATGACTAAACGAATCGGCTATCAAGTGTTGATCAAATGCTGGTATAATATTCCTTCAAATATGTTTTGTCAATTGCTATTAACAGGTTGCACCAGAACTCTTCAAACCAAAGGTTAAACGATCCATCGACCAAGAGCAAGCATCTCATTAAGTGCAACAAAACTTTGTTTAAGAAATCCATCAATTCTGACCCGCACTTAGGATTCCATTTAGCATTCATACGTCGGCCTAAACCCATATTCAGAACAAATGCTTATTTTCCTTTATTCCAACGGCCGACGCGAAGCCATGATTATTTATCAAAATAAATTCTTAGAGCCGATTGCTTGCATCGGCTGTTAGCTTTCATTGCTGATTCTAATGAAGCCTCCTTCCCATAACTTGCCAGAAAAGCATTCAAAATCTTCTAGTTCCCAAAAGACTGGATCGGCTGTTGCGATGCTCACAGATTCATCAGCGCGAACCACCTCGATATCATCTCCATGCCATTGAATCAAACACTGATGCATGGTCGATGGCACACAATAGTTTGCATGAATCCAATCACGACCAAGGAGTAAATTGTATGATCCTTTTCCATCGATGACGAAGAACATGGTAAGCAGAGTCTTACTCCCGATTGTTAATTCAACGTTCATTGCCCCTCGGGTCTTAGACGTATTGCTACCAAAGTCCCTAAGCATCATGTTGGTCTCAATCAAATCTCCTGGTCCCTTGCCAAGTTTACGAAAAGTGGTGTAAGATATAAGATTGATAGAAGCACCTCCGTCTACCAACATCTTATTCATCGACTTCCCATTAACCAAACCTTTCACATATAAAGCTTTTAAGTGCCGATGCTTGACCGGTTTATCAAATATTGCTTGCTGCATAACCATAAACTTGGCAACTATCTCTTCATACTCCGATTCATCGAAATCCGAATAAACTTCTTGATCTGCCGGAGCTCTGAATTCTGATGGCAAGAGAAAAGCCATTTGAATATTAGCCGATGGTTGCTTTCTATCGGCTGTTTGCTTAGTACACCATACTTGAGGTTTCCCGGATGCCTGAGCCTGTTCCAACTCTCTGTTCCTTAGGCATTGCACCCATCTCTTCTGGCTTCTTGTCAAACCTCCTGGGCACCATTGGCCTTCTTGCCAAACGTATCCTTTCTCGTTGCCTTCTTGTTTATAATCAGCCCAATCTTGATCAACAACTCTTTTTCCCAGCCGATTATGAATACTTCTATTTTTTAAGCGCCGATCCATGTTATTATGGTGATATGCATCTTGAGCATGGATAGACCGGTGGGTGGCTTGAGATTGCCTAAACTCCTAATATTAATTGCTGCATTCTGGACAGTCATGTCTGGTAGGCAACTTCAAACCTTCATTCCAGCAATGTCTAAAGAAAGGACAATTCCAATGTGATTCGGCTTGTATCCTTTCATACCTCTCTTTTTCCAGTTGACGCTGGTATTCTTGATCCTCTAACCAACGTTGATAATCCTTTTCCTTCTACCGCTGCCACTTATTCAATAGGATCTGAGATGTAACTCGTGGCTTTGTCGCCCCATCTTTTGACGTTTCCTCCTGCTCATATCGGCTCTTTTACTTATCACGACGTCTTTTAATTTCCCTGTATTCATCGGCCGATATGTGCATCTTGGGATCGACTGTTCCAACTTCTCTTGATTTGGTTGATGTTAGGACCTTGGTCTTTCCTTTGAGCAGCCCAGCATCAACCATGTTTTGATCTCCTAGGAAAGGATTATCATCAACTTTCATTTTTCGAGGCGTATCAAATTTGAACCTTCCTTGCTGAATAGCCCTCTGTATATGCTGCTAGAAAATTCTGCATTCATTAGTGGAATGAGAAGTACCGTTATGGAACTTGCAGAACTTCTTATTCTTCAACTGATCAGGGGGCAACATAACATGATCATCAGGCAACTTGATCTGTCCCTTCTCAAGCAAGAAATCAAAGAGCTTGTCTGATTTTGTGACATCAAAGTCATAGCTCTCCTCGACTCCTCTTCTCCAAGGATTTGGCACCATTACTGTCTTCTTACCCCAATTCCATTCAGCCGCAGCATCCTCTTCTTCTTCATCTTCATAGCCGTCATCGATCGAGTATGGATTATAAGCTTCGGCCACCGTGGTACTCTTCTGGAATCAGGTATCTCTGTGCATACTCTGGAATTGGCTATTAAGTGCTGCCACTCGTTGAGCCAATTGACCCAAGTTGTCAAATTCTTGTCCCAGTAGTTTTTCTTTCCACATTAGCAGCATTCCTTGAACGGCTAAAGTAGCTAGCTGATCATCAACCAAGTTTAATGAGAAGCACAAATTTCTAGTCTCTCGGAACCTCTGAAGAAACTCAATGCATGATTCATTAGTCTTCTGCCTTATAGTTGTCAGGTCGGTAATCTTCTTTTCTCTAGTCCCAGTATAAAAATATGTATGAAATTTCTTCTCGAGGTCAGCCCAGTTGCCAATGGAGTTGACTAGTAGTGATGAAAACCAAGTGAAGGCCCTGACAGTGACAGAGAAAAAATAAACTCAATGGGTCTCTTCAACGGATGCTTCGCCCAACTATGTAAGATACCGACTGACATGTTCTATTGTGCTTGTGCTATCTTGGCCAGTGAACTTAGCAAACTCTGGAAGCCTGTAATTTGCAGGAAGAGCGACCAAATCATACCATTCTGGATATGGGCGTTTGCACAAATAGGTCAGCCCTTTTGGCTTCAGACCAAACTGATTCTTCATCATTTCGATCACCTTTAGCAACAACCTGTCAGCATGTGAATTTGGATTTCTTTGTACTTGCTGATCCATCTGTGGATTGAAATCCCATGTGCCTTGATACCCTGGATTCGGAATCATGTGAAGGGTGTTATAATCTGTGCCATAATGATACCCCTATGGAATCTCCATCTACTGGATCCTTTGCTGGTTTGCTGCTTGAAGTCTCTGATTATAGACATAAGGATCTATATCTCTATGGATCCTTTGAATTGATAGTGCTATTGTTTGAGCCGACGATGGTATGTGGCCTAATGTGCTAAAATTAATCACCTGGTTCTGACCTTGCCCCACTGGTTGTTGCACATGTTGTACTGATGGTCCAGGATTATACTGTATCTGATTCGTAGTAGTTCCTTAATCTTGTTCAGATGAACCCTGAACTGCCTGGACATCATCATTACCAGCTAGTGCTGCTTCTTGATGACTGGTACTAACTTGATTAGTCCCTTGGGTCGACGGATGTGGAATGTTGTAACAAGCCGGTACAACTTGACTAACTGGAAACCCATGAATCGCCTCTTTCATGGTATTGTGGAATATGTCCAAGAAAGCTTCATTATGGCTTGATATGGCATCACGAACAGATTTGTCTACAACTTCCATAAAGAAACGCTTGTCTTCAGCTCCAACTGTATCTGTCTGCTCGTGTAATAGAACTCTTGGTATTGGAAATTTTTGAACAATTATGTTGTCACGTGTTTTGGTGTAGGACAACAAACATTTGTTTTGAAATTCTTCTATAGCTTGGCTGATGACACCTTTATCTCCATCAGGTAGATCTTCATAATATACCATAAGGATGTCGTTGTTGTTGTGAACTGCCATGACGATTGTGGGGTCCCACCGGGCATGCCAGAAATGTATGTCTGCATGAAATTTCATCCCATGCCGAGGGCACACAAGCAAGCCGAAAGGGTCCGCTCGATGGAGCTGGAGATCCGCCTAGCTTCAGCGCAGGGATGGTCGATCCTACGCACTCCTCCCAAGACACGCCAGTCAATTTGACCCTGCAATTGATAAGGAGAGAAAGTTTATCAGTAATTTAGGGCAGAACATGCCGGTGTTGCCAGACAGTCCCGAATGTGCGGCTCTGAGAACCGATATGAAAGGAGATCGACTAAATAGTTGATTCCAGCATATTCATAAGAATAAATCAGTTAAAGCTCATAAGGTTGTGTAAGAAGAATCGGTTATCGTTTAGAATGAATATCATTATTTAGACAAATATTGGTCAATGGCAAAAAGATGTCAATAATGATTAATTTATGCTAAGCCAATGACTGCAAGTAACCAAACCCCTTTTATAAGAGAAACAACTCATCATCATTCAACCATTTAATAAAGATAAATCTAATGAATATATTAGATCTCATCTATCGCTATGACCAGTGGGGCATGAGGCAGAATCATGTAGGCCGTAGAAACAACAATAGACTCGACGACCCTAAGTTATTACTAATATCAGTGGGGCATGGGGCAGAATCATGTAGGCCATAATACAATAATAAGATCATGGAGCTAACACATCTTTCAACCTATCCCTACTTCAACAATCTCGTGACGCGAAATGTTCGTGAAAGCACTCGATATCGGCTAAAACAGCCGATTCAGGCATAGCGCACAGTTAAGGTCATGCCCTATCAGGAACAAATCTATCGAATAACGATCCTCACTCCACGGTGCTAATAGTGGGGTGTGAGGCAGAATCACACATGCCGTGATAACGGGCCATGGAACAATTTTCGCTAGCCAATAGATCTACTCAAGATCAGACATGCCTTAACCGCATACTATGCGCGATCAAGATTGACATAAAACATCCGATAAAACATAACTCATCGTTTAAAGTGCAGATTAGATCAATTTAGATTAACAAACGATGGGCTAAACATGATATAAGGCCGATCTAGATCAATCCCAATCGGGCGAAGTGATATTGCTGTAATTAAATAGATAATGGAAGCAATAAGCAATATCGGTAACTTAATAAATGTATTCGAAGGAACGCCACCCTTAGATAGAGTCGATAACTTGACCTTAATCTAGTTCGAGCAGTGGGGGTCGATCGGATCGATACAACCTTACTTGAACTTGACAAAATCGATAACTAGCTTATACCAGAGTCGTAGTGGAGGTCAACCAGATCGATGCAGCCGTACGAACAGAAGTATAAGCCATGACGGTACTTATAGACAAGCAATGGAGGTCGACCGGATCGATGCAGCCATACTCGCTGAAGAACTCACCGAGATCTACTCTACTCCTACTCCTAAGGGGTGGCCGGAGCCGAAAAAAGTAAGTAACTTATATTGGATTGATTGTGTGTCTTTTACAATAGTCGGGGTTTGATATTTATACCCGGAGCCTAAACACGAATCCTACTTAAGCACGACTCATTACAATTTCTTGGCCTAAGAGAAAACATTCCTAATTTAAGATAACTTGGACTCTAATCTTTCTCTTTTTGTAGAGTCCAACATGCTTTGTCCCGGCGCAGATCGTAGCCTTTGTCATTATCTGCTGGCGCTATCTGAAGAAAGCCGATTCCAGTGTTGCATTCAAATCAACTGATTCCGATCTGCACGCAATTGATTCCTTGATGACACGATCTTGGGAGCTTTCGAGTCCCTGCGATTATTTTTCCAAATTTTGGTGTAAACACCATGAAACATGAGTTCGTATATTTCTTCAATTCTTCCATAATATTCAACCCCATCTAAGGCTTGCGTAAAAACTCTGGTATTTGTGGTTCTTCGATTGGGCTGACCCTGCTCGTGGCTTGTTGTGTGAAAGAGATATCCATTCACGTCATAACTGGTAAATGACCTGACCCTATAGGCACAACCATCGGCAACCTGTCTAAACTCGGCACTCATAGATGCATCGGTTTGTCCCTACAAGTTCAAGCAGGGTAGTTCATTATATTAGTCGCACGTACGAGCAACTTGTAATCGGGGACAAATTGGACAGTACCTTCTGTTTGAACCAAGAAATGAAAGTGGGAGCAACTTGTAATCGGGGACAAATTGGACAGTACCTTCGTTATATTAGTCACACGTACGAGCAACTTGCCTCATACATGCTCTTTGGCAGAATGTGACCATCTGGGAGAAGGCTACCAAAAACTATCAGCATAACATCGAAGGCTTCTCGACTCAAGCTAAATTGGAACTTTACGACCATTAGGCGTGCAATGGCATCCAGTTTAGAAACCTTGGTATGCCCGTGAAGGGGTTGCTGTGCCACAGACAACATATCGTAAGATGCCTTTGTGGTTGGCTCTAGCTCCTCCTCCCTACGTCCTTCGTCGAAGTGTGCTTCATGATAGTCATTTAACATGTCTCCTACACCAGCATCAGCATCATAATACTTAGATGCGTTGTCTCACGACCTCGTCTCTCACATGATTGGATTCACCATGGTAGATACACCGGGTATAGTCTGCCGTAAATCCATTCTTACAAAGATGTTTACCCATGACCACCTTTGTTTGTCGACGCGTGTTTGCACAAATGCTGCAGGGACACCAAGTGGCACACACTCCTTTAACCCTTGCAAATGCTAGTTCCAAGAAAGCATCGGTCTTCTCAATCCATTCATCGGTCAACGAACCCTGACTAGAGCAGCCTATGTAGATCCACTCACGGTCATCCATCCTCTAAGATATCAGCAAGTAATATAAAAATCAATTGCATCTATAGGTTCCTACGTGGTGGTCTAATAGGTGAAGATAGGTCATAATCCCACCCGAGGATGTGTAGATGGGGTTAGTTTCCATGCTCTACTCCTATCCGAGGCAGAATTTCAGCAGCACCTCCCCGTTGTTCTCCAAATACACGTCCTGACAGGGAGATTGTGTATCCAGAGAACAACAGGGAGATGCTACTGAAACTCTATCTCGGATCAGAGTAGAGCATGGAAACTAACCCCATCTACACATACTCGGGCTATCCAAAAACGTGGACAATTCAAAATAGATACGGTATAGATATGCAAAGATCTACATATTTTCAACCGTATCTCTTTCGAATGGGAGACGCCTAGCTAGGTTACGTGATATATGAACATCATACGGAAAGAGGGGTGTAGGATGCCTCACCTTGTTGTCCTGCAAAGTGATGAGTCGAGGATGGTGTGGGGCGGCGGGAGGGCAAGGCACAGAGCGGCGTACGGCGGTGGCAGGGCGGGGCAGGGAGTGGCGGCCGCGTAACCTATTATAACATAAAACAAACCATGTTATAACCAAATTATAACATGATTGGTTTAGCACAAGTAGCAAAACTTTTCTTTGGCAACTTGCATTTCAGACAAAATTACGGACATGATTGGTTTAGCAAAAGTAGCAAAACTTTTCTTTGGCACCATCTACTAGAAAGATACACCTGACAATAGACTTGGATTACATTCAACTCCAACTGATCACTGCATGCATATTAAACACACAATTGCTATACTGCTTTGACTGGCAATGTAAGTATTATTACCAAACCAGGGGTTAATTTATATATAGCCTAGCTGAAATAATCAGCTGATCATGTTCTCTGATGAGTAAGTAAATGTGGCTCAATTGGTTTGTCCGGTTCATCAATAATCTGAACCTAATAAAGTACTGTACATCAGAATGAGGTATGATGGTCTTGTTAACAAGTCACAAATGTGACTAATCATTTGACCAATTACTTAGTGCTAGCTAGTACTAACCAGAATCAAGATGAATTATCAAGCTCTAAATTCTAAATTGTATGTGCAGCTATAAGAGAAGACGATGGCTAGCTAGCTCCTAAACACTAGATATGATTTGCACTCCTGATCACTAGATGATTTGCATGGTTTTTCTTTTGGCACCCGAACACTGTATTCCTAGGCCATAACTACTACTAGTGTTGTCGATTCACAGATGAGGAAGAGGACGAACGCCGATGAACCTTGCAGGTAGGGTCCTGCGCCGGAGGGGAGCGCACTGGCCGCCGGGCGTGCTGGGGGTCGGCGAGGGGCCTAGCTTAGGGAGAGCCGGGGGGCGGCGGTGGGGTCCCGGGGCGGCGGCGGGGCAAGGAAGGCCGGCGTGGGCCGGCGGTGGCGTGGCGTGGCGCGAGCATGGGAGGGCATGGCGTAGAGCGGGCACGGGACGACGGCGGCGGGGTGCAGGCACGAGACGGCGGCGGCATGGCGTGTGTGTGCGGGCGCGGCTGTGTGTGTTAGTGTGTGTGTGTGTGTGCGGGCGGGGGTGGTTACGAGGGAGGTTTGCCGAGTGCCCGCGATCTAGCACTCGGCAAACCCGTTTTGTTTTTTTTTCATTTTCAAACCCTAAACTACTGCGTGTGTGTGGGGCCTGGTGAAGTGGTTTACCGAGTGTCCCAGGTTTGACACTCGGCAAAGCCCAGATTTGTCGAGTGCCAGATCTAGGGCCGACAAGCTTTTTTTTCATTTTCCTTCTTTTCCATAACACGTTTTCCTCAATTTGTTTAGATGTACTTTGAAAATACCTTCGCAAATTCACTCAACAATATATATTTGATTTTTATAGGAATATTATTCCATTATTTTATGTAGTTATAGCTCAAATTCAATTTATATCAATTAAAATTCTATAATTGCACTTAATAAATTAAAATTATCAAACGGATCCAAAAAAATTATCAAAATTTCACATGAAACAATCTTTGTTCTCTATTGCCTATACAAAAAGTTTTGAAGTCAATCCCCAATTCGACCGTCACTTTGACTCTAAATCTTACCCAACCTCCACGTATGATTTCATGAGATCAATCTCATGATTTTCAGACTTTGTTTGCTTTTTTTAAAATTTAAAAACCATTCGTCCACACGTTCGTGGTCATGTTTCCTGAACAAGAGGTTCAAAATTTCTTTTCATTTCCCGGGTAAGGCCTCACAACGGACTCAATAACATGAATACCATTTTTCTACTCATTTTATTTTATTATTTGAATCACATGCGGTTCAAATTTGACTTATACCAAAAAATTTCTTGAAATGCAATTAATTAATTAAATATAGCGACCGTCCCTTTGACTCCAAATCCTACCGAATCCTTCTCAACGCTACAATTGTTCTTTTGAGATACTTCGGTTTGTAAACATCGTACGTGACAGATTGTGTGAAACCTTCTCAATATTTTATCATGGCCTCCACGTATGATATCATGAGATCTTGACAAATCTCATGATTTTCAGACTTCGTTTGCTTTTTTAAAATTTAAAAACCATTCGGCCACATGTTCGTGGTCGTGTTTTCTAAACAAGATCTTCGAAATTTCTTTTTATTTCTCGGGTAAGGCCTCACATCGGACTCAATAACATGAATATCATTTTTCTACTCATTTTATTCTATTATTTGAATCACTTGCAGTTCAAATTTGACTTATACCAAAAAATTACTTGAAATTCAATAAATTAATTAAATATAGCAAATAGATCCAGAAATATACCAAATCTTAACATGGAGTACCACATGTTGTATGTGGAGAGTAGAAAAAGTTTTAAGGTCAGAAGAGAAAAAAAACTTATTTATTTGCCGAGTAAAAAAAAAAACACTCGGCAAAATTATTTCTTTGCCGAGTGCTAAAGTAAAACACTCGACAAACTTACTTCTTTGCCGAGTGCTACTAACGGACACTCGACAAACTCCTAACGGCAGGCACACTAACTGACGGATGTCCACGTGGTGGTTTTTTACTGTGTGTCTCTGTTTTGCCGAGTGTTTTTTCCTAGTTTGTCGGGTGGTCTTTTTTCAGCACTCGGCGAAGAGTTTGGTATGCCAAGTGCCATTATTTTGCCGAGTATGGTTTCTGCAGCACTCGGCAAACAACTTTTTTGCCGAGTGCCCGATGAAATGCACTCGACAAATATTTTAGCACTCGGCAAATCACCTGTTTCCTATTTGACGTGCCCTTAGCACCACCCTATGCCTCCTTCCACCGACCACCCGTGCCTCTTTGAGTAGCGTTGCCAACCACAGTCATAGGAGTCCACGAGTTCATCCGCACAAGAGACAACGATGACATTAAAATGGGATAAGCCCTCATCACCCTATCCACCATCACGTAAAAGGAAGCAAACACAACGTCCTGGTTCTATGCCTTGGGAGCGATTTTCTACCTCATAGACCCATGATCATGGTAGGAATCCTCCTCATGACGCCTCGCCTCTCCTTCTCAAACTCCCTGGGGTAGTTGAACCTCACAATCTCTTGATCCTCTAGTGACTCGATGGACTAGGGGGGCAGTCATGTTTTGCATCAAGCCGTAGTTTAGGTTGATCGCTACTGCGAACTGCCTGAACATGGACCCCTATCGGTGCCTCCCAGTCATCCACCAAAAGGTCTCCTCTTCAAAGTCAAACTCCAAACTAGCATAAAACTTGTGGATGATGGTCTTGTTCCAGTCATACCTGATTGCAGTCACCTCCCAAAGTTCAACGGCCTAGAACATCTGGGTGATCTCCACCACATGCTCGAAGCTCTTGATCCAAGCCCAGTCAATCGACTTGGCCTAATGGATATTCCGCGTGTCGAAGTGGCCCCAGAAGGGCTCTTACTGGTGAGGGTACGGTGTGAAACTCCCTCTAAATAGCCATCTTGGGTAAAGGTTGTACAGTGGCGTGGGCATAGCCTACTGGAACTCCACCCCCTCATGTATACATGTATGTTCCAATCAATCTCCAAGTGCTCGTGGTCGTCCTCCATCACCACCACCCTCCCTCTTATCCCCACCCAGCTGGTCCAGCTCCTCCTCCATCTGAGTCTCCTTCCCGCTATCGTCCTCCTCTGTCTCGCACTCACCCAAGTTGTTGGACACTAGGACCTCTATTTTCTGAATTGTAGGTGACCAATCAAGTAAAAAAAAAACTCTCAGTCATCAAGATTGGAAGAGCAAAAACGGAATAGCTGACACACTTGAAAAAAGGGCGGGACATGCTAGAATCTCAGTCTCTTGTCTTCTCTCTTGCCAGACATTTGCTCATTCACCAAGATGTAATGTCGCTCAAGTATTCGAATGTTTAGAACGCGTAATCTTCACCCATATCCGTACTTCGTCTGATATGCAATGGAATTTTAACTTTCAAAAATCAGAGAAAAAATGTCCTTCGCTGGGTCCCCTAGCACCGTACCGAGTACCGACTCGGACTCGAACGCGACCTCGTTTCCTCACCTCACGCAGTCACGCTTGCCTATATATTCAGAGACGGTAATGTCTAGGGCCGGCGAACCCGGCGTATGGCACATCGCAAATTCGCAATTCGTAACACCGTTCCAGCGCGTCAGAAGCCATGGCGGACTCGAAGGAGGAAGAGAAGGAAGAGCAGGCGCGCAAGGCTCACGCGCTCGCCGAGAAGTGCTTCCTCGCCGGCAACGTCTTGGCCGCCAGGCAGTGGATGCAGTCCGCGGTCAGGCTGGCGCCGGACCTCCCCGGCACGCCGCAGATCGTAGCGGCCTACGACGTCCACGCGGCGGCGGCCCGGAGCAGCCCCACCGACTGGTACGCCGTGCTGGGCCTAAATCCCGGTGGCGGCGGCGTCACCCACGACGACATAAGGAAGCAGCACCGGCGGCTCTGCCTCCTCGTGCACCCCGACAAGAACCCCTGCGCCGCGGCCGACGGTGCGTTCATGCTCGTCCAGGCCGCCTCGCACGCGCTCTTGGCCAAGCACCCTCCTCCTGGCACCGCGGCGCCGCCGCCGCAGCGCCAGGCCACGCCACCGACTCCGAGGGCGCCGGAGCCGCAACCGAGGCCGCGGCGGCCTCAGGTCGTGCAGATGGCTCGGAGACCGGCACCGCCGCCGACGCCGAGGCCTGCGGCGCCGATGCCACCGACCTACTCGCAGCAAGCCAAGCAAGCGAAGCCGATGCAGAGGGGCAGGCGGAGGAGGGTTTCGACGCCTCCGATTCCCCAGTTCACTTCAGATCACGGACAAGTGCCCGGTCTGCGGCGCACGGGTCAACAACGGCGGCGGGAGCCATTACCGGTGCATCAACTGCCAGTGGAGTCCGCTGGACGGCAGACATGACGACGACTACGGTGACGACTTCTTCGACTAACTAGTCGCTCAAGGTCTCTTCTTCGATCGAACAAGAATAGAATAGGTTTCAATTTGGTGCTGGGAGAGACGTATGATTAGGGTTCATTAGTTCACTGATTGTTTGTTGAATAATTCTTCGTTTTTTGTCTACGCTCTGTAACATGGGAAGCGATACAACTTATCACAAGCAGCAATTTAAGCTTTTTTTTTTTTTGAGAATTAGCAATTTAAGCTTGGAATCTCTAGATTTGCAAGAAAAGAAAATTTTCCTCTAGATATGTTCTACTTGAATTAGCAATTTAAGCTTGGAATCTCTAGATTTGCAAGAAAAGAAAATTTTCCTCTACATATGTTCTACTTGCATTGCTCGATTTATGAATAGTCTTTGATTGCATTTCTTCAGTGAGAAAAACAAATTGGGCTGAGGGCACTAAAACTTGTATGGTTGTAAACATTGACTGATGAAAACCTTTTGCAATGAAATGAGACTAGAGCAGGGTTCCTTGTTCAATTGGGAACGTAGCACGCGCAAAAGAAAATTTTAGGATTTGAATCATATATTTTCATATGATACGATCCTTTGAACAAAGAATTAGACATCCATATATCTTACGAAATCCATATTGCATAGTTTGTTCCACAGGAATTTTTGGGAAAACATAACATTATGTCTTCCAATGTTTTCTTGTGTGTGTTGCATTCAGTATGATCACGCCACAAGAAAGTTTCTTACTTTCAAAATTCATACAGGATTGCAATTGCTAGCTAATTTCCCGTGTTTTTTTTTCATGTGGAATAAGTTCACATATACACGTACTCCGTCAGCTATGTAGTTTGCGTGGTGAGTCTTGAGAATGCGGCTCAGGAAATCGTGTAAATGTACATGTATCCTAGTGTCAGACTTCTCAAGAAATGAATCGATCTTTCTAGAGCCGAAATAACTCACCATCCAACTGGTTTGATTCCGTGGCGAAGTCGCTTGCAAACTGGCACAGATGTTTTATATCTCCACGCCTAGTTCATGGGGTTTCAATACGCACAATAATAACGGAAGATGCTGGATAAGCGAAACAGTGTTTTCCTCTCACAACATTTCAGCATAATCATAAACATAAACCAAATTTCAGCATAAGCGAACAGGGTGAGGATATGTTCGATTCATTGGTGTAAAGAAAAGAGGTTTCATTGACACTTGCTACAACGATTTATTACATTCAAAAGTTGTTAATGTAATGCTCAAGCTCAACTCATAACATCTACCGAGAGCTGTTCGAGCGAATCGCTCGAATAAACAATTTAAGTAGCACATTTGCTTGTACATACAGCTCAAACACCAAATTTGACAGAGGTCCGAATTTTACAGCCAGAAAAACCTCATAACTTAACAATACACACACACACACACACAAAAAAAAAAAAGACGCCCTTGGTTCAGGAAGCCTGTGCAGGTCCAGCCAGCCAGTCCATGACCTTGTGCTCCATCATGCACTTGCAGGGTTCTTGAGGGTTAATGTTGTGCTCTCTACAGTCGTTGGAGCAGTCCATGAACTCCCCAAGCTCGAATTTCGAGTTCCAGAGGAAGACCTTGAGCCGCGAAGCTTTCTCAAGAACCAAGCTTGAGATGGCTGATGTCTCATAACCTGAGATGTCCAGGTGCTCGAGCTCCTCTAGGCAATCATGGAACTTTATTATTGCAGCGGAAGACATGTCGGCACTTGGTATCTCCAGCTTTTTCAGATGAGGAAGAGAGTTACAGATGACTGAGGCCATCTCTTCATCCACGTACAGTGCAGACACCTTCAGCTCCACAAAGTCTGGGCAGCACTGGTGCACATGCAGGAGGACATCATAATTTATCAGAGTCTCATCCACTGCCATGCCTTTAAGCGAATGAAGTCCACCTATCGCCTTACAGAACTGATCGTAAGTCATACAGGTGCTAGGAAGGCTGAAATAGTGCAGGTTTGGACACCTAGGGAAAAAACAGAGAGAAATAGGATTAGCTTTAACGCAGACATTAAATAACCATAGTCACATAGGAACGCCAACAGCTGATTCCTTTAAAAAACTATTAACCAGTTCGGGAAACAAATCCATGTGGAAGTGAAACGAATAGCATATTTTGCCACCTGCTGATGATGACTGTTACGAAAATTCATAACAATCAGAATGAAGCAAAAAGCCAAGAAAAAAACAGCATCAAAACAACACAATTGATTTGAAGAAAAAAACAGTGTGGAATCAGTCTTGCAAGTTTGCGTCTGCTGCAAATTTTGTCTGAAAATATCATTCACACCTGCCAGCCTGCCTGTCTCTAACAAAATTTATAAAATGAGTTTGTAAACTTGCACTGGGAACAAAATTACCAAAAAATAATGACACAAAAAGCACGTCTATAGCAAATTAAGCAGTTAAGCACATTCATTGCATTGATCAAATAACCCTATGAAATATTTTAACAATACTGAAACACATCGGAAGTTTTGTTATATAACATGACTGAAGGAAATCTATAACCAAAGTTTCTTGTAGTGTCCAAGAACTGCAGAGGCGCGGTGTAATATCTTAGTTGATCCAAACAAAAGATAGATTAGATCTGTACATGATTGAAAAAGTAATCCAGCTGCACACCTAAATATCAAAGGAAACCCATTTAGACATGTCTGCTATGATGCAGGAGTAAACTAGACCACATAAACCCTCTGTTTTGTACTTTCGATTCAACCTTGCTACTCTGTTCCCTTTTAACGTACTTTTTATCTATATTCTGCAATACAACAGTCAGATTGAAATACTTCTCATATGAATAGACCATACATGTTTCAGTGAAAAGTTACTGGTTGAGGTACAGGTACTTGTGTGTCATATACTCGTGCCCATTAGATGGCACTCGTACCTACGAATCAAAATTTACAATGTTCATAGCATACATGACATGACAGGCACAAAGAGCCAATGAGTCTTATATCAATTTTCTATTGGTTGAATTCCTGTAAGTGTCACTGGTAATTATTTAGACCGCTGCTAAATTTCTGAATGTAGTTTTTTAGTTCTTGAGTTGTAAATGGTGTCAATTTTCATGACGTAAGTACTATATCTATATGGTCCAACTTTATCTCCAGTGCTAGAGGATATTTATTCTTCGATGTAAATTCATGTAAAGCTAATAAATACATGTTGGATTACAGGTAATAGTAACAAATGGTGAAAGAAAACACAATATATAATGAACAAAACCAAATAATAAAAACTACAAAAAAATAACATGATAGAAACTAAGAGTGCCCTTCTCTGACTTGCACAACTGAATCACCATTACATGATGTATGTTCTAATACCAAAACAGCCATGCTGCAATCAAATTCATGAACACGTACTGATGCCCTTTTCATGCTGTTATTTTTTACTATCCAATGTAATACACATACACTTAGCTACAATTAGATATGCAGTAAAGCAAGACTCTACCAAACTGCTACTATAACGTTTAAAATGACATGGGGTGACAAAAAAGCAATCTGTGAATATGCTGAAACTGAAATGCTCTGGTTTCAACTGGTTAGTGGCAAACAAGGGAAGGTTCTGAGAAGAGAAGCTGGGGTGACAAGGCTAGCCATGTGAAAAACAAGCAAAAGGCAGGAGTAGGAAAGCGGATGCAGATTGCAGAGTTGTCTAAAGAGGTATGCAACTTGATATTCATGTATATATTAAGGTGGTCTAAGAGATGGAGAGAATTGGCAAAGCAAGAAATGGGGCGAAAGAATGCGTGAGAAGAAGAAAAATCAAGAACAGTGACAAAGTGCAGGGTAATAACAAAAGGGCTGGGCTTTAAGGAGGGAATATGCACAATATTGGGGTGCGATTGAAGGTTGCAGACCAAATATATTTGACTACAGTGATGGATGTGTGACAAAAAAGGACTATGAAAAGAGGGCAGACAGCAGTAGGATACTAGTGCAACACACATATGTTATAATTGCACATGGGTTACAAGGCAGAAGGCACTACCATATGAATATATACTAAGTTGAGATAGGTAACTTTGCTCCAACTGGATTTCTAGTCTAAAGAAAATTCATCTGCATACATAAAGCTATACCTTGAAAACTACAGAAAAAAGGGCCGCAATAGTAGCTTCAACCCACAAATTGCCACACATGCACAGCCTATCAAATTCTCATAAAAAATCTTCAGTTTAGACATCTTTTTTATTCTAATTTTGTGATTGCTTTTGACTGGCCATTCAGAATGCAAGTTCATTAACTAGTGTGGCTGTTCTTAAGCTATCAGTGCTAGAAGCTGCACCATGAGTTACCCAAAAAAAAAGGGCCATAAATCTTTTCGCAGAAAATTCCAGATCTTTATTTTCTACCCACTGGGACCAAACGACCAAGCAACATTATTCCTTGGAATCATTACATCTCTTCGATGTCAGTATCATATCATCAGGTAAATGCATAATGTCAAGAAACAACTGTTCCAACTAAATGTAATAAACATAGAAATTGGTACAGGTACTCACCATCTTTTTCAGATTGTTATGGCTATAAAGATAGAGAAACTACAATTCACATATGTTTTCTCTGCGATAACGCATTACAAATGAACATCGCAAAAACTCATAAGAAAATCAGCAAAGCATCCATATGCAAGCTTACAGGAATCTGGCACCTATCTACAGAAACGAAAAAGAAACACATTCACCTACGATGAAAGCTATATTGATATAGGCGAATTCGGGAGGATCTGATGCGAAATTACGAATATAACAGCGCCTCCTAGTCCTATAGTACCATAACCTAATTACGTTTTAGCATCAATAAGGGCGTTAATTGAAAAGTCAACGGGCATTTCCTCACGGGAAATAGCCAGACAAGATCAGAGATAGGGAGAAGAAATTTCACCTGTCAGCGAGGAACAAGAGATGGTCCTCATCAGCAAACTCGGGGAGCAGCACGGCCTCGATCCGCCCTTCGGCCGACTTGGCGGCGACCTCCAGGATGCGGAAGAGCGCTGCATGGACGGGTACGCTAGAGCTGGAGTGTCCCGGTCTCGCGGCGCGCCGGCCGGAGGTGAGGGCGACCCAATCGCGGAGGTCGACGCGGCGCCACGCGAGCGGGTCCCGCGCCGCGAACCGCCACGAAGAGCAGGCGCGGGAGGCGCCGCCGGAGAGCAGGTCCGGCGCGCCCACGCGGGTCATGATCGCCACCAGGAGGTCGTGCTGCAGCTCCGCCCACGGACGGCTCGGCGGCATCGCCATGGACGGATGGGGAGCGAGAGCTGAGATGAGAGAAGCTCCGTACTTCTAAAATGAAGACGACGTAAATGTCATTAAAAAATGGGTGTGCTTGTTTAGTTGGGCTTATCTATAAATATAATAATATATAAGCCCAAATAAACGAAGTGGGCCGCCAAACAGTCCAGCGTGCAATTTTGAACATGCCTACCTGCACGATCACGAGAACTGTGACCTCGCCGTAGCCCAGATCGTCCCTTCATGATATTTTGGTCCACTGGGCATATGTCATTCGGCCCACTTCACATTGTCAATACAGAAAGCGAATAAAGAAAGCGAATAAAATGGGTTCTGTGAGCATGCATGAAGAGACAAATACCAAAAGCAAAATTCCTTTTCTTGTTCCTCTATCTATTCTTGGGCAGTTTTGGTCGATGGCAGCAAACTTAAATTTGAAACATGGCAAGAAATGGTATCCCCTTGCAACAATGCTGAAAATCACAACAGCGCAACCAATTAGTTCTCCTAAAGGTAGAAGGCATAGAATTATCTTTTGAAAAAAATATCTGTATGGCCTTCAAGAAACTATTGCTTCCTTGCATGGCTTTTTTCTGAATTTTTGCTTTTGGTCCTTATAGATAAGTTCAGAAAAAAAAGAGCCTAAGGAAGGCATAGTTTTTTGGAGGCCATATAAGTAATTTTCTCTTATCTTTTCTCATACATAGTATCAATGCAACAACACTTAATTGTGAAACAAAAAATAGCCACACCAATGAAGATATCTCTTTTCTCCTTATTTCTTATGTGAATAAGCCAACCTCCTAGCATATGAGATATCGATCTTGGTAGTGTTAATTCATTAGCCATCTAAAAAAATCTCCAAATAGATCTTGCATGATGACAGTGAAAGAAAAGATGCCTGATTATTTTATTAGGATAGCACAAATAACACTTTTGGCTACCTAACCAATTTCTCTAGTTAGATTATTCGTTCTAATATAGCTCCCAATGAAGGAACCGAAGGAAGATTTTTAATTTCAGAGGGAGTTTCAACTTTCAAATATACTTGTGTGAGAAAGGAATGCCCTGGTTCATCAAATATTGATACATGCAACATACCAAAAAATTGTCCATGAATGTTTGAGTCCCATGTGCATATGTCGTTCTTGTTTATTAGATGAATGTTGGATATATTTGCTACTAGGATTTGCCAAGCAATCATTTCCCATCTAATGGTACCTATCTCAAGATAGTTGATTATGACATGAGGATATTTGACTACATTATATAGGTTAAAGAATTGCTCCTTAACTCCTTAAAGGATCTATAAACTACTAAAGTATCTTTCTATAATCTAGGTTGGGAGCCATCTTTTTACTTTGAAAGTCCCACAATCAAAAAATGGTTGAACTTTAATAGACCTTTCCACAAAATGCAAAGCATTTGGTTTAGTCTACTTATGATATGGTCTTTGAACTCAAATACTTATTTCTAAGCAAGGTTTGCTATGTCCCTTGTTCATTGGATAACTTAAATAGCCATTATATTTGTTTAGAAGACATTTATTCTTAATTAGGGGATTCTATTGCACCTAAACCTCTTTGATCTTTACGATAACAAAGGATGCCTCACTTGGCAATGCGGTATTTTTGCTTATCATTATTGGCAAACGAATATGGACTCACTTGGCAATGCGGTATTTTTGCTTATCATTATTGGCAAACGAATATGGACTAATGATAATCATGCTTTTTCTAGAACATCTTTTGTCGGTGCGAAAAGTGACCAACAAGTAAATATTTGTAGTTTTGTCATACGTTGTGATCGGATGTGGCCTAGCACTCAATGACACAGGATTTATACTGGTTCAGGCAACATACCCTAAGTCCAGTTTTAGTCGGTCGGTGACTTTATTCCTGAGCCCCGATGCTCGAAGTTTGCTGTGGGGTTACAAACGAGTAGGAATGAGAAGGGGGGTGTTAGCGGTTCGGTCGGACTCTAAACCGAAGGGCGAGAGTGATGGGTGCTCTAACGTGTGCTAAGTATTGGAGCGTATGCTCTATGTAGCTGTAGGGTTCTAGAACCGTTGAGCTGTTCGAGTGCTCAGGTTGTCTAGAGCCAGAGAGAACGTCCAGTCTCTTTTCTTTCGAGAGCCGAGAGAACGTCCCCCAGAGAGGGGAGAGTGCATCCCCTTTTATTGTTGAAGGGGATGGCTTTACAAGTCAGAGAAAGAGAGAATGGATACGTGTGCTACCTAGTCTCGTTGCCCACGCTGTCGGGTATGAGATGGTCGTCGGTGCCCACAATATTATTTACGTCAGACGCATGTGGCGGGCTCTACCGTGTTCGCCTGCTACGACAAACGTCGGCGCCTACAATACTGTTTGTACTCTGACATACCTGGAAGGTTGCATAGTGCCCGTCTGGCATGGCCTGGTGGCACCGTCCTGAAGGTGCGTAGGGCATGGCAGTGTACGGTCCTCGGTATTGCAGTTGACTTGAGCGCCTTACCTTATCTGCTTTGCCTGATCCCTGGGACCTCACCGAGCGGGCGTCCCCGGTCGGTCGTTCCCAGTTGGTCCCGACCGTGTCGGTCGAGGAAGAATCATGAGCAGAGGTCCGGCGTATCCCTGATCGAAAAAGGAGGTCGGAGTTGGACTGTGTCCCCACCTTGGCCAGGCCTTCCTGTCGGGGACCGAATCGTTGCCCTAGCCTGTCATTATGTATCTGGGCTGACCCGGGATGTGCGCGTTGTCGCAATGCCATCTGCTGGGTTGAGTTTTTTTTGCAGAGAAGCGGGTCCATTGGGGACCCCGGGTTTATGAACCCGACACCTTTTGTATAAAAAAGAAGTGATGAATATGGTAACTAGTCCAGCAACAATCTTTACAAGAACCTCGCTCTCAACTGGAGCTTTAGATGTGTTGTACCTCAAGAAAGAGACGCTGTTGAAGTTCAGATCTACAAATTTTGTGTCTGGGATCCACAGGCTGCACATATCGTAAACTACCGCTGCAACCTTCTTAAAGCGGCACTGAGCTCTTACATCCTAAAATGCCTGACTAATACATGCCTTAAAAAGTGTAGGAGAACTGTCCTCACGATACTGCCCTGCTGCGTATACCTAATCTCAGTGGCAGAGCCAAGGGTGGTGGGCAAGGGCCATGGCCCCCCTAACATTTCACAACAAAAAGAATTATTAGTATAACTTTATAATTTTTATTTATATTAAGAGGAAGATTATATAAAATTCTTGTCATATATAACTTTATACAATTGGAACTGCACTTTGAAATGACAGGCGAGAAGTCATCCTCTTTGTCCATCAAAAGTTGCAACAACTTCTCATAATAGGCCACGCTGCACGTCTAACGAAATACCAATGCACCTTGTATGAAATTACAAACATTAATGTAGTGCAACTTTCACAAGTTGAGCTGGTAGAATCTCCACGGTATTAATGTAGTCCAACTCATCAAAGGCGGTGTTAAGTTTGCCCGAGAGATCAGTGAGCTGCAACAGTTGTAGGTGTTATATTTATGTGGACGAGGAGCCTGAAGAGGAGTTTTTGTCTACGCTTGGCTCCTCCCTGACCAAGACATGTGCCCTCCGATCCCTCCACCTGCAGTGTTCCAACTCACACTGGACTGTCTCCATGTCTCCTCATCGCCTTCACTCCTCCGGTGTCCTACGCCCATGAGTTGATTTCCTGATTGGATCTCATCACTCAAGCACCTTGTGGATTTTACAATGCAACATGCCGAGCTTGCTGGGGACCAGGTACTTGATTCCTTGTGTAAGTTGCCCAACCTGCAGAGCATCGAACTGGGGTACAATAGTTGTGGAGACCAAGAACTGGCTGCAAAGCTTGTGACGTTTCTATTGAACTTCAATAACAGGGTGAGGAGCATTAATTGTTGGCATTGGCAACTTGAAGAACCTTAAAGAGGTGAAGCTCAGTGGTAGGAAGCACAACTTCTTCTCATAATAGGCCACATTGCACGTCTAACGAAATACCAATGCACCTTGTCTGAAATCACAAACATTAATGTAGTGCAACTTTCACAAGTTGAACTGGTAGAATCTCCACGGTATTGTTCAGCTGTGTGGACCTTCTCCCCGTGCACACATCCATATTGTCTCTCTCTTACAGAGCACTAATCAACATGGGGACACATGCCCCAGTGGCACACATCCATATTGTCTCTCTCTTACAGAGCACTAATCAACATGGGGACACATGCCCCTGTGGTTAAAACACCACCTACCAGCAGAACATGTTGTTCTCTACAATTGCACCATGTGTTTATTTCGTTTCACGTACCAGAGAGTTATGGAACATACTTTGTTGCATACGCACATTGATAATCGAAGTTTTGAAATTCTCAGCAATATTTTGAAACACTTGATGCATCTGATGATTGTAGATTGAAAGCTTGCATGAGATGAAGGAATATTATAAGTATAGGGAATTATTATTTTCAACTCAGTTTATTTATTTCAGAGGATATATATCCCTTTTGAGGGTCATAGAATATTGGTGGCGGGGTCTCGTCGTAATCAAGAAATATGGCAATTTCCTTACTCTTGGCCAAATCATTTTTTTTAAGGCTTCCAAATATGATGACTGACATGGTATAACCTGTAAGAAAAACACAAATAACATGTTGAAAAAGGATGCTACAGAGATACAAAACTCACTGTGCATAAAGGTGAACGGTGTGATAAGGTTGAAGTCAGGCCGAGAGCTACCTCCTTTGTGTTTTATTTTAAAGAATACTAGAAGCATACCTGCACGTTGCCATGGGATTTTTTTAAAAATAAATATGTTATATATATATAGCATTACTATATGGTATTATGTATATTGTGTATATATATGAATTTGATTTGCATGTTATTTTATTGTATCAGATCTAGGAAAAATTAGTAAGCTAACAGAAAAAAACAATAGAATATTTGACCATACTAAAGAAGAATGGGTGATGAAACAAATAGCATATTAGATGACTTGTACGTTAATAGATTATAGATTAAAAGTATTGCATATAATAGTAGAGATGAAGTGGATATTTTTGTAATTAATAAGAGATGGCATGAATAGCTTGCATGAAAGGATTGCAAGTTAGTGGGAGACTTAGTGGGGAATGATGTTGTCGGTGCAGAAAGTGATCAACACGTAAATATTTGTAGTTTTGCCGTACGTTGTGATCGGATGTGGCCTAGCACTCAATGACACAGGGTTTGTACTGGTTCAGGCAACATGCCCTACGTCCAGTTTGAGTCGGTCGATGACTTTATTCCTGAGCCCAGGTGCTCGAAGTTTGTTGTGGGGTTACAAACTGAAGGGAGTAAGATGGGGGGTGCAAGAGGCCCGGTCGGACTCTGGTCTGAAGGGCCGAGAGCGACGGGAGCTCCGCTATGTGCTAAGTGTTCAAACGTCTATTGTTCGTTGGAATCCTTGGTCGTTCGGATCGTTGGAGCGTGTTTCAGTTGTCGTCTGTTTGATCTCCTCTGTTGGGAGAGAGCGCATCCCCTTTTAGAGATGAAGGGGACGACCTTTACAAGAGAGAGAGTACGTATGCTACTAAGCTTTGTTGCCCATGCCATCGGGTACAAGATGATGGTAAGCGCCCATAACACTGTTTGTGTCAGACGCATGTGAGAGGTTTTACCGTATTCACCATGTATGGCAAATGACGGCGCCCACGACACTGTCGATGCCCAGAGGCATATGGAGGGTTTTTACCGTGTATGTCTGGTATGGGAATTGATGGCGCCCACAACAATGTAGGGCAAATCGTCGGTGCCCACAACACTGCTTGGGTTCTGACATGCCTGGAACGTTGCAGGGCACCCTTCTGACATGTCCTGTTGGTACTGTCCCGTAGGTGTACAGAGTACGGTCCTTGGTTTTGCGGTTGACTTGAGCGTCCTGCTTTACTTGCTCTGCCCGTTTACTGGTCCTCACCGAGCGGGCGTCCCCGGTCGGTTGGTCCTAGTTGGCTCTGACTGCGCCAGTTGGAGAAGAGCTGTAATCAGAGGTTTCGGTGTATCCCTGGTCAGAGACACGGGTCGGAGTCGGAAGCGAGGCCTTCTGGTCGGAGAGGTGGGCTGCAGTCAGAAGCGAGGCCTTTCGGTCAGAGAGGCGGGCCAGAGTCAGAAGCGGGCGCCATTCCTCCTTGGCTAGGCCTTCCGGTCAGAGATTGAATCACCCTTCTGGCCTGTCGTTAGGTTTTTGGGCCGGCCTAGGAGTTGCGCGTTGTTCACAACATCATCTGCTAGGCCATGCTTTTGCTGGAAAGCCGGTCCATGAGGGACCCTAGGTTTATGAACCCAATAGGAGCCCTCGAGCCCCCGGGTGATTCGGGTAGAATCGTTTGGGGATCTTTTTGTCTTGACAATGGTGCTTGTGAAGCGCACTCCACGGGTGTAGTTTTCGAGCCCCCGGTGATTCGATCTGTAGAATCGAATGCTGGGGGTTTTTTGTGTTACCAGTGAGGGAATTTTTTGTTTCGTCAGTGGGTGTGCGCGAGCGCACCCGCGGGTGTAGCCCCCGAGCCCCTGGGTGATTCAGGCAGAATCGCCTGGGGGTTTTGTCAGCGGGCGTGAGTGTATGCACCTTGCTGGGCGTAGCCTCCTCTTTCCTGTTTGTGACCCATCGTTTCTAGGAGCATGGTCCCAGGAGTTTGGTCGCTTTCCTAGGGACTGGACGAGACGGAGTTGTCAACCAGGGCGTAGGGCAGCCGAGGGATCGGACGAGTAGGAGTCGTGGATCCAGGCGTCGGATGTGCCGAGGCATTCTGGATGTGCTGAGGGATCGGGCGGGTCAGAGTCACGGATCCAGGCGCTGGGTGTAATGAGGGATTGGGCAAGTCGGAGTCGCGGATCCAGGCGTCGGACGTGCTGAGGCATTTTGGATGTGTCGAGGGATCGGGTGGGTCTGAGTCGCGGATCTAGGCACTAGGCGCAACGAGGGATCAGGCGAGTTAGAGTCGCGGATCCAGGCATCGAACATGCTGAGGGATCGGGTGGGTCAGAGTCACGGATCCAAGCGCTGGGCGCAACGAGGGATCGGGCGAGTCGGAGTTGCGGATCCAGGTGTCGAACGTGTCGAGGCATTTTGGTTGTGCCAAGGGCAATGAGGGATCGGGGCGAGTCAGAGTTGCGGATCTAGGCGTCGAACGTGCCGAGGGATCGGGCGTGTCGGAGTCGCGGATCTAGGCGTTGGGCGCAATGAGGGATTGGGCGAGTCAGAGTCATGGATCCAGGCGTCGGACGTGCCAAGGATTTGGGTAGGTTAGAGTCGCGGATCCAGGCACTAGGCGTAATGAGGGATCGGGCAAGTCAGAGTCACGGATCCAGGTGTTGGACATGCCGAGGGATCGGACGAGTCGGAGTTGCGGATCCAGGCGTTGAGCGCAATGAGGGATCGGGTGAGTTGGAGTCGCAGATCTAGGCGTCGGACGTGCTGAGGTGTTTGGGTGTCCTGAGCCCTCGAGCCCCGTTGGGCTTGGTAGGGGTTGTTTTGAATTTTTGTGCGTTACCCCATCCACGGTTTTCGCAACTGGAGGGGCTGAGCTAACATCGCTTGCCTCGATGGCTCGAGTCACGCGCTCGGTGAGCCCGCTAACAGGCACGTTCGAGTGAAATCCGGGTCCATCGTTCATGACGGGGTCGGCATAGCCCTCATGTGGCATTCCACTGGTCCTTAACCCATGTCCCGGCAGATGCCTAGGTCATTCTGGAGACCGACCCGGGTGGCCCACTGGCTTCCCCTCGATGGAGATTCTATGGGCATGGTTCAAGGTTAGGATCGAACAAGAATGTTGAGATGACCCTGTCCGCTTCGGAGCAGACTGGGCAAGGGCTGCTCAGGGCTCATCTACGTTTTCTCCCCTGGCTCTGTTTGATGCAAGTCAGCCTCGACCCTTCATGGGTCGGCCTTCGAACCCCGATCGGTCGTTGCTCATGTTTGAATGAGGCAACTGCCGCTTCATGACGCAACACGGAGCGTTGTGATGCATTTAACTGCATATGCGATGCTTCGGATGTATGGGATGAATGAATGCATGCATGGATGAATGTGTGAATGCGTGTATGAATGTATGAATGACAGTAGATGAATGAATGACCATATAAAGAAATAGTGGGGTTTGGTAATATTACCTTGATGACTCGAGTGACGGGGTTTGAAGAGCTCCTATCGGATATGTCCGACCAGGATCCACGCTCGTCGTTCATGACGGAGTCGGCATGGCCCACATGGGGCATCCCTTTGCTCCTTGCCTATCTCTAGGCATTTGCCTGAGCTGTCCGATCAACTTAGGGAGCCCGTTGGTCTCTCCTGGCCGGAGATCTCATAGTTCGGCCTTTCCAAGTCCCGCTAGGGAAGGCGAAGGGTCACCTGCGCGCAGTGGCGCCTTATTTCTCATGCCCGGCGTGCGGTAGTGGTGGGTCATACCCAGGCCATGTCCCATCTGACCAGGCGCCGTCCCGTCGGGCAGGGTGCATCCCATCAGTTTAGGGCGCGTCCCGTCGTATCCCATCCGCATTAAATGGGGGAAGGGAGAGGGTTTCTCGTCCCAATCCTTCCGCCTTTCCTCAACTATTGTGCCTCCTCTTTAAATAGGGGAAGGGAGAGGGCGTACATAGAGTCACGTAGTGCAAAGCTCGATGGCAATGCGTAGTCCATTGATGAGGGCCTCGTACTCTGCGGCATTGTTTGAGGCTAAAAAGTGGAGGCGGATGGCGTAGCGGAGCCTACTCCTGTCTAGGGAGATTAGAACCACTCCAGCCCCTGAGCCGGGCGCCATGACGGACCCATCGAAGTACATCGTCTAGTACTCATGGGTAACGTCTAGGGTCGGTAGCTGGACCTCCGTCCATTCGGTGACAAAATCCGCGAGTGCCTGAGACTTAATAGCGGTGTAGGGGATATACCTGATGTCGTGGCCCATGAGTTCGAGTGCCCACTTGGAGATCCATCCTGTGGCGTTGCGGTTGTGGACGATGTCCCCAAGCGGGTATGAAGTAACAACCATGACTTTGTGGTCAGTGAAGTAGTGCAGGAGCTTCCGGGTCACCATCAGCACGGCGCATAGGAGTTTTTGCACCTGGGGGTACCGGACCTTGGGGTCGGTGAGTTCCTCCCCAACAAAGTATATAGGTCGCTGGACCTTAAGGTGGTGTCTTGGCTCCTCCCTTTTGACGACTAGGGCGGCGCTCACCATGTGGTTGCTCACCGCGATGTAGAGGAGGGGTTCTCCCTGTTCAGGAGCGACGAGGATTGGGGCCGACATCAGTGATGTTTTGAGGCTCTCCAAAGCCTGTTGCCCTTCCTCAGTCCAGACGAAGGTGTCCATCCTTTTGAGGAGCTTGTAGAGAGGCATCCCCCGCTCGCTGAGCCGGGAGATGAACCGGCTCAGGGTGGCCAAGCAACCGGTGAGCCTTTGTACGTCCTTGACATTGCGTATAGGGCCCATGTTGGAGATGGCCATGATCTTTTTGGGGTTGGCCTTGATACCTCGTTCGGACACGATGTATCCAAGCAGCTTCCCCTTCGGAACCTCAAAAACACATTTCTCGGGATTCAATTTGATGTTGAACCTTCGGAGGTTCATGAACATTGCGGCCAAGTTTGCGATCAGGTTGCAAGCTTGAGCCATTTTGACCACTATGTCATCAACATAGACGGTGATTGTTTGTTTTGGTCGCTCGGTTTGATCAGGCTGATCGAGAGGGTCGATTTGGTCGGCGAAGCATTGCTGCATGCACCTTTGGTAGGTGGCACCAGCGTTCTTCAAACCAAAAGGCATGGTTACGTAACAGTACGAACCATACAGGGTGATGAACGAGGTTGCGAGTTGATCAGACTCTTTCATCGCAATCTGGTGATAGCCTGAGTAGGCATCCAGAAAGGACAGGATCTCGCATCCCGAGGTGGAGTCGACTATCTGGTCTATGCATGGCAAAGGAAAGAGATCCTTTGGGCATGCTTTGTTGAGGCCAGTATAATCAATGCACATTCTCCATCTCCTAGTTTTATTTTTAACAAGAACAGGATTAGCAAGCCAGTCGGAGTGGAATACCTCTCTGATGAATCCGGCTACTAGGAGTTTGGCGACCTCCTAGCCTATGGCCCTGCTCCTCTCATTGTCAAAGCAACGTAGGCGTTGCTTGGCGAGCTTCGAGCCCGGGACGAGGCATAGTGTGTGCTCAACAACCTCCCGTGGTATGCCTAGCATGTTGGAAGGTTTTCGTGCGAAGACATCGTGATTGGCGCGCAGAAAGTTGGCGAGCTCGCATTCCTATTTGGCTAGGAGCTGGGTCCCAATCCGCACCATCTTGGTTGGGTCAGTGGGGTCACTCCCCACCGTCTTAGTTTCCTCGAGTGGGCAGAAGGTCATCGAGGAGGTTGGTTTGTTGTAGTCTGGGACTACTGGGGTCGACGACTCCCCAAGCCGTTGATGACGGCAGTGGCGAGCTCGAAATGCTCACGGTCGCACATGAAGGCGTGCGAGAAGGTGGTACCCATAGTGATGACGCTGTTCGGTCCTAGCATATTCAACTTTAGGTAGGTGTAGTTGGGGACCACCATGAACTTGGCGTAGCATAGCCGCCCCAAGATGACGTGGTAAGACCCCAGGAAGTCCACCACCTCAAAGGTAAGCACCTCCGAGAGGAAGTTGGCTCGATCACCAAACATAACGGGCAGGTCGATCTGCCCGAGTGGGTATGCCTGCGCTCCCGGGATCACGCCATGGATGGGAGAGCTCGCCGGTCGGAGTTCTGATCGGGGGATGTGCATGGCGTCTTGGGTGTTGACGTAGAGGATGTTGAGGCCGCTGCCTCCATCCATCAGCACCTTGGTGAGGCGCTTCTTGCGGATGATGGGGTTGACGATGAGCGGGTAGCATCCTGGTCTAGCGATGTGGGATGGATGGTCCCTCAGATCAAAAGTGATCGGAGATTCTGACCAGCGAAGGAAGGAGGGGATGACCATTTTGGTGATGCATGCCTCTCGGTAGCGCACTTTGTGCTGGCGCTTGGAGTAGATGGCATCGGATCCCTCGAAGATCATGATGCATTCCTCAGGGTTGGGGAAGCCATCCCCATCCTTGCCCGCCATGCCTCCTTTCTTGGCTGCTGCCTCCTTGTCCTTTCCTTCTTTCAGCCCGCCGGCCTGTTGTAGGAAGCGCCTGAGGAGCGCGTAGTCCTTGTAGAGGTGTTTGATAGGGTAAGCATGGTTGGTGCAGGGGCTATCCATGAGCTTGCCAAAGTGGTCAGGCAGGCCCTGCTGGGGCTGCTTGCCCGCGTGGTCAGCTACGGCGACCAATGCGGAGTTGGCCGATCGACGCCGATCCTTCTTGTTCTTCTTGCCCCTTTGCGTGGAGGGGCCCTCGTCTTGGTCCTCGCACTTGGCCTTGCCCTTGTCTTGGCCTCCGTTGAAGACCACTCCGACCGCCTCCTCACTGGAGGCATGGTTCATAGCAACGTCGAGCAGGTCATGGGTGGTTTGGGGCTTCAGGCAGCCAAGCTTGTGGATTAGGGACTCGCAGGTTGTCCTAGAGAGTAATGCACTGATGACGTCTACATCGATGACATCAGGAAAGGAGTTGCACCGCTTTGAGAACCTACGGATGTAATCTCGCAGGGACTCGCTGGGCTCCTGCTGGCAGCTCTTAAGGTCCTAGGAGTTCCCAGGGCAGACATACGTCCCCTGGAAGTTCCCAACGAAGTCCCTCTTGAGGTCTGCCCAGTCACGGATGCTGTTGTGCGTGAGGAATTCGAGCCACACTCAAACATGTCCCCCCACATAGATGGGGAGGTACTGAATGATGAAGCGGTCATCATCCACTCCTTCGGCTCGGTAGGCGAGCCGGAAGTCTTCGAGCCATATACCGGGGTTCGTCTCCCCGATATACTTGGCGATGTTGGTAGGCGGACGGAAGTGCTGTGGGAACAACACTCTCTAGATGTGCCGGCCAAAGGCCCATGGTCTCGGGCCATCCGGGCTGGGGCTCCGGTCGTCCGGTCGGCGACCATGCCTGGGGTGCGTCTCCCCGGTCTCCTAGATGGTCCGGTCGGAGCCCGTGTCATCTGCTCTCACTGCCGCTTGATGGACGTCATCACCATGCCAGGCCTGACGCCGGTTGCTGATGACGCTGTGAGCGTCTTGGTTTAGCCTGAGGCATTCGCGTACAGGCAGTCGGTGTGGAGCGGGTGTGGGGTCAGGCTGTGGCATAGCTACACCCTCCTGTGCCACGCTTAGTGACTGTAGCAGTGAGCGGATGGAGTGATTGGTCTGGTGCATCCCGGCTCCCTGGTGGGGAGAGAGGCCGCGAGTCGGTGTCACGATGCGGAGCTCTTCACTTGCTGAACGGTGGCGGTTTCCACCAGTGCCCGGAGGATCCAGTGGATCGCCTGTTCCTGGGGGTTGTCTAGCTCGGGAAGGCTACGCAGAAGCATCGCCGCCGCGGCGATGTTTTGGCTAGCCCGAGGGAACTGTGGGGGGATCGTCCCCCCATCCATGATGTTGTGCTGTACCTGGCGGGCATGACCCCGGGTGCCGCTCACCGGGTTACGCATGTGGTGCATCGTGGTGCGTCGAGCGCACTGGCGTAGGTGGCGGTTGGTTCTACCGCCTTTGTCATAGCTCCTCGCCGTGCGCCTAGGCTCATGCGCGGGCATCCACGCAAGGGTCCAGAGGGGTGTGGGTTTGAAGAGACTCCACTACCACTGGTGGTTGTCCCGGGGCATCCGCCATAGCGCACTCCTAGGATAGACGGTGGCTAGGTGCCACGACGTCGCCGATGCTGGAGCCGTCGCTCTCAACATCGTTATCCAGGAGGTCGTGAAAAGAGGCGGGAGCGTAGCTCACCATCCCCATGAATTTGGATGTGAGAGGGGGCGGCACCAGCATCCTTCGGAGCCCCCAGGTGTATGCGTCCATGGGGGACGAGAGGCCATAGGGGAACCGATCGCATGGTGGTCGCGGTAGGGAAAACGGGGTCCCTCCAGAGAATCGGCGGAAAATAGTAAAAAGCAAGTAAAGAACAGTACGTACATTACTCACAGTGGGGTTTGAGCAAAGCGTATGCTCGGAATGAAACACAGGTGCCTCACCATAGAAGTCGTCGGGTGTCTCGGAGCCGATGGAGGACGCGCCTCCTCCGAGGGGCGCCGGAACAAGTACCTCCTTGTGGAGGTGCAGCACGTCGAGTCGGACGGCGACAAAGTCCAGGCTTCCAAAGAGGAAGGCCTGGGATGGCTCGAAGATGGGAGGATCCCACATCCCAACAGGTGGGAGTGCGGGAAACTCTAGTGAACCAAAGCGAGTCGTATCGCTTGAGCCCGCCATGGCGGAGATGGCAGAAAAGTGGGCCATCCGATGACCAAAAGTGTGAACGTACGGCGTCTTCCCCACGGACGACGCCAACTGTCGGTGCAGAAAGTGACCAACATGTAAATATTTGTAGTTTTGCCATACGTTGTGATCGGATGTGGCCTAGCACTCAATGACACAGGGTTTATACTGTTTCAGGCAACGTGAAAAAGTACCGATGGAAGTTGAACCCTTCAAAGTGCATCTTTGGAGTTTCATCCGGTATACTGCTGGGCTACATCGTCAGCGCTCGTGGCATCGAACCCAACCCTGACAAGGTCTCCGCCATCACCAACATGAAACGGCCAACATGCGTCAAGGATATATAGAAACTTATAGGCTGCATGGCTGCTTTAAGCCGCTTCATATCATGCCTCAGTGAAAAAGGGCTACCGTTCTTCAAACTCCTCAAGGCCTCCGAGCATTTTTCCTGGTCAGAGGAGGCAGATACAGCTTTCGAGCAGCTCAAGTTGTTCTTAACAAAGCCTCCGATCATGACGGCGCCACGGTCAAATGAAACTACCGATCTACATCGCCGCTACTTCTCACATTGTCAGCACAGCCATCGTGGTCGAACGTGAGGAGGCCGGGCACGCCTATAAGGTGCAATGTCTGGTTTATTTCATCAACGAGGTCCTTAATGAGCCCAAGACTCGTTATCCTCAGGTCCAAAAGCTTCTATATGCCATTCTGATTACGTCGCGTAAGCTCCATCACTACTTCGAGTATTACAAGATCACCGTGGTCACCGAGTTCCCTCTTGGGGACATCCTCCACAACAAAGAGGCCAATAGCCGTATCATCAAGTGGGCTATCGAGCTCGGCACCTACTCAATTGAATTCAGAAGCAGACCTACGATCAAGTCTCAGGAGCTTGCTGATTTCATCGCTGAGTGGACCGAGATCCAAGAGCCCATCGCCGCCACCTGCCCCGAGCACTGGGTGATGTACTTCGATGGCGCCCTTAACATCAACGGTGCTGGCGCGGGCATTCTGTTCATTACGTCGACCAAGGATAAGCTCCGATACGTTCTCCGGGTACACTTTCTGGCCTCCAACAACGCCGCCGAGTATGAAGCATGTCTCCACGGACTCCGTATAGCCGTTGAGCTCGGCATCAAATGCCTCATGGTATACGGGGACTCCGCGCTAGTCATCAACCAACTTAACAGAGACTGGTCTTGCTCCAGCGAGAAGATGAATGCATATTGCTCTAAAATCGGGAAGCTTGAAGGAAAATTCTACGGCATCGAGTACCACCATATGGTACGCGACCAAAATTAGCTCGCCAACCATTTATCCAAGTTGGGCTCTTCTCGTGCCGCGATCCCGTCGGGGGTCTTCGTTCAAGATCTCCTAGCGCCATCCATCAAAGAAGATAAGGAAGTTCAGGAAGTTCCCCCCGCCGAGCAACTGGTACTTACAGTAACTTCGCCGGCCGCCGATTGGAGGGAGCAATTCATCAAGTACCTCACCAGCGCCGAGGTACCCACCGACAAGACTAAAACCGAATGCCTAATTCATCGAAGCAAGCATTACGTGCAGGTGGACGACAACTTGATGAGGAAAAGTGCCAAGGAAGGGATACTGCGAAATGCATCACCCAAGAAGAGGGAGTGAAGCTACTTCTTGAAATTCACTCTGGTTCCTGCGACAACCACGTGGCCTCGAGAACACTAGTTGGCAAGGCTTTCTAAGCTGGTTTCAATTGGCCCACAGCCATCTCCGATGTAGAAGACCTCGTCCGACATTGTGAAGGATGTCAATTTTTCGCCAAGCAAATACACATGCCGGCGCAAAGAGCTGCAAACCATCCTAGCTTCCTGGCCCTTCGCATGCTGGGGACTGGATATGATTGGGCCTTTCAAGCTAGCGCCAGGTGGTTTTCGGTACGTGTATGTCGCCATTGACAAGTTATCCAAGTGGATTGAGTATAAACCGCTCGTCTCGGCTACTGCAGAGAAAGCAGTCGAGCTCTTTGAAGACATCATCCATAGATTCGGTCTCCCAAACAGCATCATCACTGACCTCGGAACTACATTTACTGGCCATCACTTTTGGGACTTCTACGAAGACCAATGCATCTCCGTCAAATATGTCTCCGTTGCCCATCCTAAAGCCAACGGCCAGGTCGAACAGGCGAACGGCATGATTCTTGATGCTCTCAAAAAGAGGTTATATCAGAAAGAAGAAAAGCATCTAGGCAGATGGCTCAAAGAGCTACCAGCTGTGGTCTAGGGACTATGTACTCAAGCTAGTCGTAGCACCGGTGTGTCTCCATATTTCTTGGTCTATGGCTCAGAAGCCATACTACCAGTAGACATTGCCATCCAAGCACCTAGGGTGGAACAACTATGATGAAGAGCAAGCCACAGTTGTTCGGACAGAGGACGTCAACATGGCCAAGGAAGAACGCCTAATCACTTGCATCTGCACAGCCAAATATCTGGAAGGCTTGCGACGGTACTACAACCGCAACATCAAAGGTCGTTCATTTGCTGTCGGCAACCTCGTGCTCCGTAGGAAAAAAAACCGAAGGGATGCACAAGCTCTCCTCCCCTTGGGAAGGGCCTTACGTCATCAAAGAGGTCACCCGACCAGGGTCTTATCGCTTATGCGACTTAGACAGGTTCAATGTTCCCAACTCATGGCACATCAAGCACCTTATACATTTCTATCCTTGAAACGCTCCAGATATGTACTCTTCACTTTTATGTTGAATAAAGTTTTGGTCTTCATAACTTGTCTCCATTTTGTCTCCATTGTGGTTTAACACCTACTTACGGTCGCCGAGCTCTATGCTACTTCATAACGAACTCCAATACGAAATCGCCATAACCGCGCCGACCACGTTTCTCCAAATCTCCAACGTTATCGCCGAACCATTTTCTCCAAAATCGCCGAACGATTTCTCCAAAACGCCAATGCATTATCACAAAAAATCACCAAAAAAGTTTTCGCCAAAATCGCCGAACACGTTTTCTCCGAAGCGCCGAATACGTTTCCTCCAACTCGCCAATGTATTTCGCCACATGTTCTCTCCAAAAACGCCGAACACTTTACTCCAAATCTCCAAGTTGTCTTGCCGATCAGCGAGCAACGTACGTTCTGTTCTGTTCTCTTAGGAGACAACCCAGTCCCCGATCTCTCCCTACACGTGCCACGGGATCTGCGCTCTATGTTCTGGGTGGTCGGCTACGGTTCCTTGGTCACACCTGTTCCTCCTACACATCCACGGGCTCCGCGCTCGATGTTATGGACTATGGGCTAGCCAAGGCCGAGAGCTCAGCACAGAACTAATTGCTCGGACACCGCTTATACTACCTATATCTCCAAGTTATTTTGATAACCGCCAAGAAGAACACATTCCGTTCATTTATCTATGGAGAAAACCCAGTCTCTGATCTCTCCCTACACGTGCTACGGGCTCCGTGCTCTGCGTTATGGGTGGTCGACTGTGGTTCCTTGGTCACGCCTGTTCCTCCTACACGTGCACGGGCTCTGCGCTCGACGTTATGGACTATGGGCTAGCTGAGGCCATAGGGGTTAGTGGCGAACTAACTACTCGGACTCTACTTATACTCCCTATAAATACGTCATGGTCAAAACTACGAAGATCTTTTCGCCGAAATACAAGTAAACTGCATACACATGCACCTTGTAACATATATCACATACATAATTGTTTTTTGCGCTTCCGCACGTTTTAACTACACTATCAAGATATTACAGATGATAATCTCTGAGCAGATCACCGAGCTCCGCCTTCACCGTCTGTCTCACCAAATAGGTCTATATCACCGGCCAGATTCTTCGCTGCGTCCTCCACCTCATCCTCCAGCTACTGGGTCTCTGCATCGCTCAGCCCTTCGGCGAACCCGCCCCCTATCGACTAAAGGTCGAGGGTTGGGTAATGGGATCGAACCACCGCGAGGACATGAGTAGCGACGGACACAATGGCGTCGCGGTTGAAGCTCTTGAAGTTCTCCCATGCTGCTTTGCACCTCTGGATGATGGTGTCCGAACGTTGCCGCCTATCATCGGGCTGGGTAGCCGTTTCTAGGTCGACACAGTCCAGCACCGGTTTAATTGCGGCGACTACAACGTCGAAATTATCTATTTGGGTCTTGGCCTCCTGCACCAGCACATCAAACTATGCATTGGCTTTATGACGATAGCTTGCAAGCGTTACAATGTTCCATCATACAAGGAAACTACTTCAACAGTAATTCTGACCAGGAGGTATTCACCTTTCAGCTCCTCGGCCAATTTGTCTGCTCGCTCAGACTCCTTCGCTTTCTCCTATTGAAGTTGTTCGATGGCCTGACGCAGTTGGCTGAGCTCCGCATCTTGTTCTACATGCGCAACAGTTACCACCAAAGAGATGGCTGTTCATCAATACAAAGTACATTCATTGACATACCGTACCTGTTTTCTGCTCGGACACAATTCTGAGCTGTTCGGATTTCTGCTCCAACTGCTCGGAGGCACCCTTTAGTTGTCCGGAGACAGCGGCCAGCTGCTCGGACTGGCTCCGCAGCTGCTGGGATGCAGCCGCCAGCTGCTCGGACAGGACCCCCTTCTGGTATTCTAGGTCCTGCGCGTTGGACTCTACAAGGTCTCGTTCGCGCCGGGCCCTCTGGATGTTTCTCTCCGAGGCGTTCACCGCCTCTTTGAGTTTTTTGTTTTCCTCGGTGAGGGGCTCCATCCTCTTTATTATCTAGCGGCACTGCTCGGTAGTCCGAGTTATCTCCTGCAAATGCACAATGACAATGTCAAAATCCAATTCCCAATGTCAAAGAGCGGCATTCCAAACATGGTACTAACCTTGATCTGCTTTGTCACCTCGGCAAGGGTGATCTCTAGTCTCCTGAACTCCCTGGTGGTGTCCTCCTCTTCGACAATTACTATGTCATCGCCGCGTTTTTGGAGGATTCGGACAGCTTGGGGTCGAGGTTCCTCACGCTCGATCTCCTCCACCTCGTCCTCCTCTGCTATAGCTGGAGGCACCACCTAGGGGCTCGGTGGCCGGATAGCGGGCCCGACCATGCCCCTCAATGCCTCGGGGAGTGCCATCTGCTCCTTCGGCACCGCAAGATTCTCTGCTCCAGATTCTGACGCGACATTGGTAACTACAACTTCTACTCCAAAGGACTCGGTGGCGCCCACTGTTGCCGAGGGTGCTGTCGCCGGCTCGTCCATCGTCGACGATAGTTGCTCACCGCCGCCAAGCCCACCAACGGTGGCAATTGGCTCCCCTGCGTGCTAACGAGCACCTGGGGACTCCAGGATGGGGTCCACTGGCATCCCCTCCATCCCAGAGCCAGCCTTCAGCTGCTCGTCAGCCTAGACGGGTAGGACTGGATCCGTCGTACGACTTGCTCTGCATCAAGTCAGCTCGTCAGTCACCAAAAAAGTTAAGAAACTACAGCAAAGTAACTCCAAGACAAGGTTACTTACGGTTTGGTCCGCCGGCTCAATTTCTTGAACCGGCGGTGCCTGCCTGAGCCCCCAGGTGCTGCCGTGGGGTTGACTCCCGTGCTCTGCGGTGGAGATCTCGGCTCCTCCACAGTCGACCTCTATTTTGAATGCCGCTCTGGGGCCCTCTTTGCCTGTTGCTCGGGGACTCCCGTCGCTTGCCCTGTAGGGACTCCCATCGTCTGCTGTGCGGGAACTTCCCACGCCCGCTGCTCGGGGACTTCCTTTGTCTGTGGCTCAGGGACTTCTTCGCCTCCCCTTGATTGATTTCCCATGGAGTGCTGCACGGAGGCTCCTTCATGCTCGGTGGAGGGTCCGTTGGAGCTTCATCGTCATCAGACCAGTCAAACATGGTGTTCCTTCAAGTTTGAGTGGTCTGATCATCGCCAAGCGAGATGCCGCTCGGTTTGATGGGAGCAACAGTCACCATTTTCCTCCTCTTCTGGGCCGGCTCGTCTGCCGCTGCCCTCTTCCCCTGGGTTTTCTTCGACACCGGGGGAGAACTCTCTGTCCGACCAACATCCATACCTCCGAAATCAGATGAGACGCCAATGGCACTTCCTTCAGGTTGTGTTGGTGGTCATGCATCCACAGCTGGTGGCCAATTGCCCTTTTGCACACTTGAAAAGTACACCACCCTATCCTATGAGTGGATCTTTGCATAAGTAAATCAGTCCACTGCTAGGCAGTGAAGGAGGATAAAAGCATACACAATTGAGATATTTACCTGAGGCAAATTTTTGTAGTTGAAGGGCTTAGTATACCCTGACATGTTGAATAAGGAAAACAGAGCGAATAGCTCTGCAGCCCGCTCTTCACAAATGTTCCTCGACAGCATCTCTGACCTCTCCCGGGTACCGTCGGTGTCCCCCTTAAACTCGAAGGCTGGATGCGCCCTCTCCTTACAGGGCTGCACGCAGTGTACTATAAAGCTTGCCGCTACCAATCCGTCGTTGGTTCTCATGCCTTTTATTAAGGCAAGAAGCTCCTTCACTTGCTCCATGTCAGAGCTGTTCGGCGCCTCCGACCAGCTCCTTTGGTTCTCCGGGATATGGTCTGCGTCAAAGCGGACGGCTGGGTGGCTCTGTTTCAATAGAACCACCTGGCGTTCCACCCTTTCAATGAAGTGTTCAGTGGCATAGTAAGGTATTTGCCCGCCATCCCATCCCACAGCTGAAGGTACATCCCGCCAACCACTTTGGAACCACCTCCGCCTCTCTTTTTCAGCCAGAACAGGTAACGAAATTGGTTGAAATGGGAGAGGATTCTGAGATATGCCTCACAAAAGTGGATGAAGATTGAGATGTGCAGAATGGTATTGGGATGGAGGTTGCACAGACTAACCACCCAAAGCTCCAGCAGATCCCTCAGGAACGAATGAACAGGAAATCCCAACCCGTGCCAGAAATAATCCTCGAATACCACCACTTCATCGGTATGAGGCGTTGGGAAGGACTCACTGAGGGCCGGTCGCCATCCGGTGGTCGCACGGTCAGGAAGTACGCTAGCCTCCACCAATCTGTTAAGCTCCGCCTCTCCCATTCACGATGGCACCCACTCTTCGTCCCGTCGGGCGCCGACGCTCGCCTTCTTGGGGCTTGTTTTCTTTGATTTGGCAGCTCCTTTTTTTGGCGCCATCTCTCAGATGTGATTGGGATTCGGCGGCGGAGGCAAATGTGGAAGCGAATCTGGAAACGCAAGGTTTGAGGATGAAGACGAAACGGCAGAGTGGCAAAGGTGGGAACATGGGATGCGGCGGCGCAGTTATAAAGCACTTTCGCCACCCTTTCGCATTCGAGGGTTTTTGGGGAACCGTTCCCGAGATTTGCGCCCCTCTGAATTCTTTGGCGTGGCTTAACGGTCCGTAACCTGGGCTTTCACGCAACCGCAGCCCACGTCGCTCATTTATCGCCGTCGTCAGTTGTTAATCGCTGAATAATCGCTGACTTCTCTACCATTTATTGAGGCTCAGTAACCGTTACTGTACAGCCATTCCTCTGGTTTTTTCTCCATGGTTGGATTTCTCCCGCTATGTCCGCTCGTGGCTCGGGGACTGGCTGCCTGCTCGGCTGGTTTTTCACTATTTCTTTGTTTCTAACCCTGGCACCACATGACTCCGTCACCTACTGTCAGGCTCGGGGACTAAGTGGGCACACTTCATCTTGCGGTGAATGTGCTTTTTGGTTTACGCCTGGGGACTGGCTGCCTGCTCGGCTAGTTTTTTATTTTGGACCCTGGCACCAAATGACTATGTCATCTACTGTCAGGTTCGGGGACTAAGTGGGCACACTTCACCTCGCGGTGAATGTGCTTGCTTTTTTCTGATAGACTCTGTGCCCCTTGAGGCTGAAGAAGATTATCTCCTACTCGCGTGGTCGAACTCTAAGTGGGCACACTTGGTCCACTGTGAGGAAATTTTCAATTCTGAACTTGAGCTCCTTACACCCTTATGGCAAGCCGTGTTTGGATCATACTGCTCGGTTGTGGTTCGCGCTGCTTGGCAACTGCTCGCAACTACTTGACAACTCATCACGGTGGTCGGATCATGAGTTTTACTGCTCGGCTTGTTCACACCTGCTCGGACAAGCGCAAAACGGCGTTGCACAATGGGTACAAGGCACTCAGGGACTAGCTGTGGGGGGTACGACCCTAGATACCCACGGCAGACCACATGGGCTATGCCCCCAGGGGTGGCCGAGCCCACAAGACGACGCCTTGCGGGGCATGACTCTTCTCGGCGGCTCCCACAAGACATCTGGAAGATATCTTGAAGATACTACAAGATCTATTAGGATATGTATGATCCCAAGATTCCTGTAATCAGTTATTACTTTCCAGTTATCTCTTAGATCTAACCAACTTGTAACCCTGCTCCCCAGACTATATAAGGCGGGCAGGGACCCCCCCAAACACATGCAATATCATACGATAGCTAATACAAACCAATAGACCACAGGAGTAGGGTATTATGTCATACTAATGGCCTAAACCTGTCTAACTCGTGTGTCTCTATTGCCTTCTTGTTCTTGATCTCACACTCCTCTACCGATCAATCTACCTTCGTGGGATACCCCTCGGAGGACTACCGACGATATTCTGTCGACAACAACACTGTCGATGCCCAGAGGCATGTGGGGGTTTTTACCGTGTTTGTCTAGTATGGGAATTGATGGCACCCACAACACTGCTTGGGTTCTGACATGCCTGGAAGGTTGCAGGGCACCCTTCTGACATGTCCTATCGGTACTATCCCGCAGGTGTACAGGGTACGGTCCTTGGTTTTGCGGTTGACTTGAGCGTGTTGCTTTACTTGCTCTACCCGTTTACTGGTCCTCACCAAGCAGGCGTCCCTGGTCGGTTGGTCCCAGTTGGCTCCGACTGCACCAGTTGGAGAAGAGCTGTAAGCAGAGGTTTCGGTGTATCCCTGGTTGGAGACACGGGTCGGAGTCAGAAGCGAGGCCTTCCGATCAGAGAGGCGGGCCATAGTCGGAAGCGAGGCCTTCTGGTCGAAGAGGCGGGCCAGAGTCATAAGCGGGCATCGTTCCTCCTTGGCCAGGCCTTCCAATAAGAGATTGGATCGCCCTTCTGGCCTGTCGTTAGTTTTTTGGGCTAGCCCAAGAGTTGCGCATCATTCTCAACGTCATCTACTGGGCCGTGCTTTTGCTGGAAAGCTGGTCCATGAGGGACCCTGGGTTTATGAACCCGACAGATGTGGACATGAACCTTGCATGAAAAGATAAAACATCTAGTAGGTTTTAACTTTATAAGAGTATCAGACATTGATTCTTAATTAGGGGATTCTATTGCACCTAAACCTTTTTGATCTTTACGATAACAAAGGATGCCTCACTTGGCAATGTGGTATTTTTGCTGATCATTATTGGCAAACGAATATGGACTAATGATAATAATGCTTTTTCTAGAACACCTTTTGTATAAAAAAAAGAAGTGATGAATATGGTAACTAGTCCAGCAATAATCTTTACAAGAACCTCCCTCTCAACTAGAGCTTTAGATATGTTGTATCTCAAGAAAGAGACGCTGTTGAAGTTCAGATCTACAAATTTTGTGTCTAGGATCCACATGCTGCACATATCGTAAACTATCGCTGCAACCTTCTTAAAGCGGCACTGAGCACTTACATCCTGAAATACCAGACAAATACATGCCTTAAAAAGTGTAGGAGAATTGTCCTCACGATACTGCCCCGCTACGTATACCTAATCATAGTGGCAGAGCTAAGGGTGGTGGGTAGGGGCCCTGGCCCCCCTAACATTTCACAACAAAAAGAACTATTAGTATAACTTGATAATTTTTATTTATATTAAGAGGAAGATTATATAAAATTCTTGTCATATATAACTTTATACAATTGGAACTGCACTTCGAAATGATAGGCGAGAAGTCATCCTCTTTGTCCATCGAAAATTGCAACAACTTCTTCTCATAATAGGCCACGCTGCACGTCTAACGAAATACCAATGCACCTTGTATGAAATCACAAACATTAATGTAGTGCAACTTTCACAAGTTGAGCTGGTAGAATCTCCACGGTATTAATGTAGTCCAACTCATCAAAGGTGGTGTTAAGGTTGCCCGAGAGATCGGTGAACTGCAACAGTTGTAGGAGTTATATTTATATGTGGACGAGGAGCCCGAAGAGGAGTTTTTGTCTACTGTTGGCTCCTCCCTAACCAAGACATGCGCCCTCCTATTGCTCCACCTACAATGTTCCAACTGCAGCTGGACTGTCTCCTTCATGTCTCCTCATCGCCTCCACTCCTCTGGCTTCTTTCGCCCATGAGTCATTTTCCTGATTGGTCTCATCACTCAAGCACCTTGTGGATTTTACGGTGCAACATGCCAAGCTTGCTGGGGACCAGGTACTTGATTCCTTGTGTAAGTTGCCCAACCTTCAGAGCATCAAAATGGGGTACAATAGTTGTGGAGACCAAGAACTGGTTGCACGCACCACATAGTTGAGGATCCTGGATCTGAACCTCGCTAGAGACCATCCCGAAGTAGTCGTATATGAGGAAGGATCAATGGCAAAGCTTGAGATGTTTCTATTGAACTTCAATAATAGGGTGAGTGAAAGCCCTAGTTTGGTTTTGGATAATTGATGAAACCTATGCACTAACCTTTGGCATGAGTTGTGATATGAGCTAGGTTGGTGTAATCCAAGTTATGAAGCATGGTGGCACTCAAATGGTGATGTTGATCACATGAAATGATGAGATGGCCACATGTGATGATGATCAAGTGCTCAACTTGGAAAAGAAGAAAGAGAAAAACAAAACCCTATGGAGATCAAGGCAAAGGTATAATTAGGGATTTTGTTTTGGAGATCAAGACACTATACAGAGTGATCACGTTTAGGATAGATGGCCGTACTATTAAGAGGGGTTCTTAACTAGACAATTTGGTCATCTAGTGCCACTAGGTGTTGGACTTCATGCATTGCATTTAGGCCTAGTGCACAATCAGTGAGAAAGTGATTAACCTTTGAAAAATGATTGTGAAAATGCTAACACACTTGCACGTGATGGTGAAACACTTGGAGTGTTAGCACATTTGCAAAGGTGAAGAAAAGGAGGTGTAGCCGGGCTTGGGGTGCTGCCATGAGGGCACCGCCATGCCCTGTTTGATGCACTGCCACCCCTGTGGTAGTGACCGAGTGAGGAGGCCGAGAGTGGCATGTTCGGTTAGGGGCACTGCCACCCTGTCCGGTGGCACTTCCACCCCTAGGGCGGTGCCCACCTGGACTCGGCTGAGGAGCAACAACATGGGCGAGGGCACTGGTGTGTCCGATGTACACCACCGTCGTGTGGGAGGTGCACCGCCTGGTCACCACCATTGGTAGGGCGGTGTCACTACCATAAAAATCCAGAGAGGGGTTTTCTCGGGCAGTGGCTGGGTGGTCACCGCTACCCTAGGGGCGGTGCTGCCGTCACCCTGTCCGGTGACCACCTGACCACTCAACTAGCCATTGGATTCGACCATTGGGGGGCACCGCCACCCTAGGGCGGTGCCACCACCGCCATGTCTGGTGCCCTCATAGAAGCTGGCTCCAAAGGGTAACGGCTCTATTTGCTTGTAGGCTTATAAATAGAGCTAGTGGCTGGCCTTGTCCACTCTCTTGGCATCTCATACACTTGTGCACACCCTTTGGAAGCTAAGCAACACACTCCACTCACTTGTTCACTTGATTTCATCATCTTGAGTGAGATTAGAGAGCCTCTAGTGCATTGCATTGAGTTGCATCATCTTGTGGCACTAGTTGGGTGATTTGGGCTAGTTGTGAGCTTGTTACTCTTGGTGTTTGCCAACACCTAGACAGCCCGGTAATTGGAGGATCATTGAGTGGAGTTGGTGATTGTCTCCGGCCTCGATCGGTTGCTTGTGAGGGGTCTTGTGCCTTCTCCGACGGAGCAACAAAGGCAACTCTAGTAAATTGCTCATGTCATTGAGCTACCTCACTTGTGGGTAGGTTCTTGCAGTGTCCAATTGTGTGGATGAGGTTCATGCAACACCTCTTAGCTGCTAAACTACCAAGTGTTGGTCGACACAACGGGGACTAGCGTGCCGGCAAGCACGTGAACCTCAGGAGAAAAATTGGTTGTCTCTTGCCCTTTGGTATTCTCCCGGTGATTGAATTGGTATTCATCTTGTGATTGGTTCACTCCTCTATGTGGCGGTATAATCACCCTACTCACTCATTTACATTCCCGCAAACTAGTTGTAGCAAGCTCTTTAGTGTAGCTAGCATTGAGAGCTTGCTTTGTAGTTTAAGTTCATCTAGTGGAGCTCTTTAGTGTAGCAAGTGTGAGAGCTCTTAGTGAGTAGTGACTTAGCCAATTGTGTGCCTAGTAATCATAGTAACTAGAATTGTTAGATAGATGGCTTGCAACCTTGTAGAGCTAGAGCAAGTTTGCATTTCGCTATTTTTCATACTAATTAAATTGATCTAGTGATCTTGTAGAATTTTTAAATAGGCTATTCACCCCTCTCTAGCCAAAATAGGACCATTCAAGTGGTATCGGAGCCGTGGTCACCGTTTGATTGAAGGATTAACAACCTCGATGTCAAAAGATGGCTCAAATTATGTTCAACCATGTGGGGGGCAAACCACCGTTCTTTGATGGTACATCCTATGACTATTGGAAGAGAAAGATGAAGATGTACCTTAGTTCAATTAATGACCAAGTGTGGGATGTGACCGAGAGTGACTTTGTGATTCTTGATCCAAACAATCTCACCAACAATGACAAGGCCAACAAGCAATGCAATACAATGGCTCTAAACACCATCTATAATGCCATTGATTCCAAGGTGTTTGAGCAAATCAAGGATTGTGAGAGAGCTAGTGAGGTGTGGAAGAGATTGAAAGAAACATATGAGGGCACACCAGCGGTGAAGAGTGCCAAGCTATACATCCTCAAGGACAAGTTGACAAGCTTCAAGATGAAGGATGATGAGAGCATTCTGGAGATGTTCCATAGATTACAAGTAATTGTTAATGATTTGAAGGCTTTGAGAGAAAAAATCAATGATGATGATGTCTCTCATCGGTTCTTGATGTGCTTACCTCCTAGATTTGAGACATTGAGATTGATCATCATTAGAGGAGGATTGAAGCAACTCACCCCTAACCAAGTACTAGGTGATGTCATGACACAAGAGACATACCATGTGGAAAGGGAGGAGGTTGACAAGGATTACAAGAAGGAAGATGAAGACAAGAAGAAGAAAAGTGTAGCATTCAAGGCTAGCTCATCATCCAAGAACAAGGGCGAGTCCAAGAAAGAAGAATCAAGTGATGATAAAGATGCTAGTGACATTGATGATGAAGCCATGGCTCTCTTTATGCGCAAGTTTGGAAGATTCATGAAGAAGAAGGGCTATGGTGCAAGAAAGAGAAGAGACAACAACAAGAGCAAAGAGTATGTGAGGAGATGCTACAAGTGCAAGAGCCCGAATCATGTTGTAGCAGATTATCCCTACAATAGTGATAATGATGAGGATGAGAAGAAGAAGCACAAGAAGGACAAGAAGAAAAAGAAGGAGAAGAAGATGACCTTTCAAAAGAAGAAGGGTGGGGGCTATGTGGTGACATGGAATAGTGATGGCTCTTCAGATAGTGATGACCCTAGTGATGATGGCAAGAAATCTATCAAGAAAGCACAAGCAAGAATTGCCATCAACAACAAGCCTTCCATCTTGGACACTCGATCGACATGCCTCATGGCAAAGCCTACCAAGGTAAAATATGATGTGAGTGGTGATGATTGTAGTAGTGATGATGAGGATGAGTACACCAAGGAGGAGCTCATGGACATGTGTGAGCAAGTGCACACTTGCTTTGAGATGAAGAAAAAGAAGTGCAAAGAATTGCGCAAGAAGATTAAATCTCTTGAGCAATCCTTTGATGAGCTAAATGCCTCTCATGAGAGTCTAAGGGAAGACCATGAGATGCTTGGCAAAACTAACTCTAAGCTTGAAAAGGCTCACTCCTCTCTCCTCAAGCAAGTCAATGAGGAAGAAGCCAAGAAGGAGCAAGTGATTGTGTCACGTGATGTGGGACTAACATGTGATATTCTTGATGAATCTTTTTATAAGCCAACTATTGTTGCTCCCACTAACCCCTCTTGTAGCACCACCACTACTACTTCACCTTTGAGTGATGGTTTCACTTGTGATGCCTTACTAATGGTGGAAAATGAGACCCTCAAGAAGGAGATGAATGAGCTCACTCATGCCTTAGGCAATGCCTATGATGGAGATGCCTGCTTGCTAAAGTGCTTGGGTCACCAAAGGTTTTCTCTCAACAAAGAGGGATTATGCTATACCCCCAAGAAAAGCAAGGCGACCTTTGTCACTCCCAAAGCTAGCTTCGTGACGGGCAATGGTCGGTTTTGCAATAAATGCAAGCAAGTTGGGCATATAGAGCAATATTGCAAGACTAATAAGAACAAACAACCTAATGTATCCTTAATTAGATTTGATTCTTGTTATATGCTTGTTAAGGGTGCCAATGGTGTGAACACTAAGTGCATTGGTACACCAATTGTGGGCCCAAAGAAGAAGGCCATTTGGGTACCAAAGACCTTGGTAACTAACCTTCAAGGACCCAAGCACGTTTGGGTATCTAAAAAGAATTGATATTTTGTAGGTCAATTATAAAGCCGGAGGAAGGCATTGGTGCTTGATAGTGGGTGCAAACAACACATGACTGGTGATTCAAGAATGTTTAATTCAATCAATGAAAATGATAGCAATGGGATTGATAATATCACATTTGGTGCAATGGAAAAGGCAAGGTTAAAGGGCTTGGTAAGATTGTAATATCTAATGACTTGAGCATTTCCAATGTGCTACTAGTAGAGAGCTTGAACTTCAACCTATTATTGGTAGCTCAACTTTGTGATCTTGGTTTCAAGTGCATATTTGGAGTTGATGATGTAGAGATCATAAGTATAGATGACTCTAACTTGATATTCAAGGGATTTATATATGAAAATCTGTACTTGGTTGATTTCAACGCTAGAGAAGCTCAATTGTCAACATGTTTGCTCACTAAGTCTAGTATAGGTTGGTTATGGCATAGAAGGCTTGGTCATGTTGGAATGAAACAATTGAACAAATTGATTAAGCATGATCTAGTTAGAGGCTTGAAAGATGTCACATTTGAGAAGGATAAACTATGTAGTGCATGTCAAGCTAGAAAGCAAGTTGTCAACACACATCCTAAGAAGAGCATAATGAGTACATCTAAGGCATTTGAGTTGTTGCACATGTATTTGTTCGGACCAACCACATACACTAGCATTGGTGTAAGCAAATATGAATTTATGATTGTCGATGATTTCACTAGATATACATGGGTGTTCTTTCTTCAAGACATTCATCAAGAGAATTCACAATGAGTTTGAAACAACCATCAAGAAAGTGAGAAGTGACAATCGAAGTGAGTTCAAGAATACAAAAATTGATGAGCTTTGTGATGAGTTTGGAATTAGGCATCAATTCTCGGCTAAGTACACTCCTCATTCAAATGGCCTAGTTGAGAGGAAGAATAGAATTTTGATTGACATGGCAAGATCAATGTTGAGTGAGCATAATGTGACTCATTCATTTTGGGCCAAAGCAATCAACATGGCTTGCTACTATAGCAACCGACTCTATTGTCATCCATTGAAGGAGAAGACCCCATATGAGCTTTTGAATGATAGGAAGCCCAACATTGCATACTTTTGGGTTTTTGGTTGCAAATGCAATATATTGAAGAAAGATACAAGATTGAGCAAGTTTGAGAAGAAATGTGATGAAGGTTTCTTGTTTGGTTACTCAACTACTAGCAAGGCTTATAGAGTTTGGAATTTGGCTAGTGGTACTCTTGAGGTGGTTCATGATGTGGAATTTAATGAAACCAAAGGTTCTCAAGAGTAAGATGAGAATCTAGATGATGTGAGAGGCACTCAATTGATCAATGCAATGAAGAACATGGACATTGGTGATATAAGACCTAGAGAGGTGATTGATGTTGAAGATGAAAAGAATCAAGTGCTCTCTAACTCAAATGTGCAAGCTAGTGGTGCTCATAATCAATTTCAAGCTAGTGCTAGTGATGACAAAGTGCAAGATCAACAACAAGTGGCTAGTTCATAATCTCAACCAAATGATCAATCAAATGCAAGCAATCAAGTGCAAGTGCTCCAACCAACCAATGTTGCAAAAGATCATCCTTTGGACTCTATAATTGGAGATATATCAAGAGGTGTACAAACCAGATCAAGATTGACATCATTTTGTGAACATTTGTAATTTGTGTCATCTATTGAACCAAAGAAAATAGATGAAGCTTTGTTGGATGTTGATTGGGTCAATGCTATGCATGAAGAACTAAACAACTTCATAAGAAATCTAGTATGGGAGTTGGTAGAGAGGCCTAAGGGACACAATGTGATTGGAATTAGATGGGTCTTTCAAAACAAGTAAGATCAAGATGGGATAGTTGTAAGAAACAAAGCAAGATTAGTGGCTCAAGGTTATACTCAAGTTGAAGGTCTTGACTTTGGAGAAACATATGCCCCAGTTCCAAGATTGGAAGCAATTAGGATCTTGTTAGACTATGCTTGTGCCCACAACATCAAGCTATATCAAATGGATGTGAAGAGTGTATTTCTCAATGGCTACATCAATGAAGAAGTATATGTTGAGCAACCTCCCGATTTTGAAGATGAGAAGAAGCCCAACCATGTTTGCAAGTTAAGAAAGGCATTGTATGGTTTGAAGCAAGCACCTAGAGCATGGTATGAGAGATTGAGAGATTTCTTGCTCTCTAAAGGCTTCAAGATGGGTAAGGTTGACACCACTCTTTTCACCAAGATAGGCAATGACTTGTTTGTGTTGTAAATCTATGTTGATGACATCATATTTGGATCAACCAATCAAGATTTTTGTGAAGAGTTTGGAAAGATGATGGCTAATGAGTTTGAGATGTCCATGATTGGAGAGTTTAGTTACTTCCTTGGTCTTCAAATTAAGCAATTGAAGAATGGTGCATTTATTAGTCAAGGCAAGTACATCAAAGACATGCTCAAGAAATTTGGAATGAATAATGCAAAGTCAATTAGTACACCAATGGGGACAAATGGAAACTTGGATAGTGATGCTAGTGGCAATATAGTGGATCAAAAGTTGTATCGGTCTATAATTGGAAGCCTACTCTATGTGACCGTATCAAGGCCGGATGTGATATTTAGTGTATGCATGTATGTAAGATTTCAAGCCTCACCAAGAGCAAGTTATTTGAAAGCAACAAAGACAATATTGTGGTACTTGAAGCATACACAAAATGTTGGATCCCAGAGGTGCAAGGTTTGAGCTTATTGGATATTCCAATTCGGATTATGCGGGATGCAAAGTTGAGAGAAAGAGCACATCGGGCACATGTCAACTATTGAGAAGAGTGTAGCACTCTCGGAATACATTTCGGTCGATAGTTGTTGTGCACAATTACTTTGGCTGAAGGCTACTTTGAGTGATTTTGGAATCAAGTTCAAGCAAGTGCCATTGCTATGTGACAATGAGAGAGCAATCAAGCTCACCAACAACACGGTTCAACATGCAAGAACAAAGCACATTGATGTCTACCACCATTTCATAAGAGATCACCAACAAAAAGAGGACATTTGCATTAAGAGTGTGGGCACCGATGATCAACTTGCTGATATCTTCACCAAGCCACTTGATGAGAAGCGGTTTTGTAAGCTAAGGAATGAATTGAACATACTTGACTTCTCCAATATGTGTTGATGCACCCCCATATATGACATGCCTCTCCTTTGAGCAAAGCAAGGTAAAGTTGATTGACATGTCATTCATTCATTGCTAAAGACTTGTTTAGTGCATCTAGTCATTCCTCACATGTCTTAGGCTCATTCATGAAAATCAAATGACTTTGATGCTTATATGGTACCACTATTGCTTGTATGCTTGAAATGATCTAGTGGTAGCATATGACATGTTTGTGGGCTTGTGAACCTAGTGTTTAATCTAGAAAATGAGCTATAAGTGTTTAACTCAACATGGTGCATGATAACCCTTATTTGGAGGTGTGAAGAAGCTTTCCCTTGAATCAAACCGAGTTAAATATCTTTTGTAAATAATCTAGATTGAACCAAATTGGGAAAATGGTCCTCACTTCACATGGTTTCACCCCAACCTATCTAAAATTTGAGCTCACCTTTTGTGCTAATTGTTGACAAAGGGAGAGAGAAATTCACAAAGATAGTAAAGATAGGGAGCAAACAAATGAAATAACATTGTAAGGGGATAAATTAAAATTTGAAGAACACAAGTAGGGGGAGCAAGCTCATAAACTTGTATGTTGCATTTGTATGTGCATTACATATGTTTGCTTGCATGGCACAAGTTTTAAATTCTATATCCATTCTTGTGTGGTGTATGCTAGTGGTAACTTGAATGATGAATGAAGCACTAGCATGCATAGGAAGAGTAACTAGACTTGTGCTTATCTTGTAAAAACTAGACCCTTTCATATAATTTTGATCTCACAGGGTTTTCTAGTTTTTATGAATGTCTAGTTACTAATGGTGCTAAGGATGGTGTACAAATGGCAACTCCGATTGGTATCACGCTTCAAAGGTCCATTCTTTACACCTTAGCATCATTTGGTAGACATTACTTCCCCACAATTCCTAATCTATGCATATGTGCAAGCCTTCAAATCCAAACTCTTAGCACATATGTAGGGGGAGCTAATGCTACCAATTTTGGGTTTATGAAACTTGTCCATAACCTTTACACATGGTAATATGCTTGGGCAAGCAACATGAATTCAAAAAGATTTTATTAAATATCTTTGTAAATAGGTTGTCATCAATTACCAAAAAGGGGGAGATTGAAAGCTCTAGTTTGGTTTTGGATAATTGATGAAACCTATGCACTAACCTTTGTCATGAGTTGTGATATGAGCTAGGTTGGTGCAATCCAAGTTGTGAAGCATGGTGGCACTCAAATGGTGATGTTGATCACATGAAATGATGAGATGGCCACATGTGATGATGATCAAGTGCTCAACTTGGAAAAGAATAAAGAGAAAAACAAAACCCTATGGAGATCAAGGCAAAGGTATAATTAGGGATTTTGTTTCGGTGATCAAGACACTATAGAGAGTGTGATCACGTTTAGGGTAGATGACCGTACTATTAAGAGGGGTTCTTAACTAGACAATTCGGTCATCTAGTGCCACTAGGTGTTTGACTTCATGCATTGCATTTAGGCCTAGTGCACATCGGAGAGCAAGCGAAAATATTTATTGAAAATATTTTGAGAAATGCTAACTTGGCTCTAACATGTTTTAAGAAAACACTTTGAGAGTTAGCATTGCTTGCGGGGAGTAGCTTGAGTTAACGTGGATCGAAACACAACAAAGTTTGCAACTCGAAGAGCTTGTGGTGGTGCCTGGGTGGCACCGCCACTCCTTGTCCAGTGCACCGTCACCCCTGTGGTAGTGCCCACCTGGATTTGGCAGAGAAGGACCGAGAGTGGCTGGTTTGGAGTGGTCACCAGACATGCCGGTGTATACCGCCATGGGTGCTGCGGTGCACCGCCTGGTCACCACCATGGGCTGTCCAGTGCCACCGCCATTTTTTCTAGAGACAGGCACAAGCGAGGAAGGTTACCGCCATGGTCACCGCTAGGGTGATGGTGCTACACCGCCCTATTTTTCCGGAGAGGGCCAGTTTTGGGGACATGGCTGGGATGGTCACCGCCACCCCTAGGGCGGTGCCATCGCCATGCCATGTCCGGTGGGAGCTGGTCCTCGCGCTAATTGTACAAGTAGAGGGGTACTCCCCTCTCTAAAGACACACCACATTGAGCTACACCTCACACTCTGCTCTCTTTAGTTTTACCTTTTAGTTGTATTAAAGCAAGGCAAAGCCACCTTGGAGGGATTGGTTCCTTAGAAGAAGAGGTTCTTGGTATGTGTATCAATATGGGTTCTTCCAAAGTCATGTCTTCACTTTATTATAGTCATACTTATGAACTAGAGTATAGTTACTGTGTTATGATCTTGATATATGAACTAGTGCAGCGTTTATGTGGCATGAGAATAGCACACTTAAGTTTATGCTTAAACAATCATATAACTTATATAATCAGAATTAGAGCTAAGTTGAGGTGGTGGTTCATTGTGCCATCAGGTGTGCCCAAGTTCTTTACCTATCGATCCATAGGGTCGGGGACTTGAGGGGATTTGGGTAATTTCTGTATACTCAAGCGTGGTGCTTGGGTATGGAGAGATAGGTGAATGCATTGTCCTTCTCTTCGGTTGAGGGGTAGGCGGCAGGTGGTGACAGCCCTGTCCATCCTTCGTAATCCCCCACATTCATTTAGGGTGTAGGAGTCTAAATTATCACATGAGGTTGCTGGCAGCTCGGTGGCTCGAGCGGCTCGACGGCACGGCGGCATGGCGGCTCGAGTGGCTCGGCGGCTTGAGTAGCTCGACAGCTCAGTGGCACGATGGCACGGCGGATCGGCGGCATGGCGGCTCGAGCGACTACGCAGAGTCATAGGCAAACGGGCGTAATCGGAGCCTGGCGGAGTCAATTCACGTGGGGAGGTGAAGCCCTTGAGCGTGTCCAATCGAGGCGAGGGCGCAATCCAATTTGAATGGCAATAGTATACGTCATCTCAAAGATGTTTAGCATGGAGAAATAAGTAATTTGAGAAAAATTATGGAAAACAAATGGAGAAAGCACAGGGCTGCCACTGTTGTTGATAGTTATCAAGGTAGACAAAGTTATATATATGTTAGAATATTCAATGGAAAAAACCATGACTTAGCTCGTTTGGATTGATGATGTTGGAGTCACGTTTCGTGAGTGTAGATCGGTAGCAAGGGAATTTATTTCTTGCATGCATGCTCGAGGCTCGTAACACCGAGTCGATAGCGAGGACCACGCGAGCCATCGATGAGGGCTGACGAGCATCGCCAAAGGATGATGATGAGTTGATGTCGAGTGATGCAGCCGAATTCTTGAAGTTGACCTACATGCTGTTGGCTAGCCGCATGTAGCCGTCTCCTTGATTGGTGCCGACGAAGCACAGCGTTGGACCTCCGGAGAACTCTGGCGTTTGAATCGAAGAAATAGGACTTCACGCTGCATGGCGGCGCTGTCGAGGCTACTTGTCTTGCTCGATCGAGTACATGCACCTCGGTGGTAGGTACAGATCGGCCTGCATACTCCACATGAGAAGTTAGGGTTTTTGGATAAAAGTAGGAGATCGGATCAAACCTTACGAAGAGCGATGCGCCTCAGAGCCTTGAGCTGAGATCGCCATCTCACGGAGCCAAGTCATCGCCGCAGATGGTGATGATGATGAAAAATTCCCATCTGGTTCTCACTAAGCGTAGCTGATGATGAAGCGACAAACAATCCGACCAGTTGGGTGGCGAAGTGAGCGCCAAGTAGAAGTGAGCGCCGAACAGTCCGATCAACTGGTCGGATATTGCATTATGGAATATCTTAAACACAGAGATATTAAATGTGGAGACATTTAATTATGGAAAATAACCGAAGAAATAATAATTGGAGGAGCATGGTGAAAACTCGGAGAAAATAATTGGAGAAAGTTGTATTCAATATAGATATAGTAGAGGTACTTAGCTTTAGTCAAAATGTCTGATCGGCGGCGTATGACATTATCTAGTCGGCGTCGACGAAATTGCCCGGCCCTCGAGCTTTCTAGCCTGTAGTCATGGCAGCGGTCACGGTCGTCGTAGCATCGTTCTACACGGCGATCATTGCAACGCGGCAGGCGATCGAAACGAGTAGTCTGGGCGACATCGTCCTTATGCCACTGGTTGGCCTTAGGCAGATCAGGTATGGAGAGATCGTTGTCATAGCCGCATTCAATTTGGTAGGAGAAGCAATGCTGCATGGCAGGCTCGGACTGCTCAATGCAGTCGGATGAATGCGCGGAGTCATACATGTAGTCGTAGTCGAACGGGCGTAGTAGCTGCAGTCAGACGTGGTTTGTATGAATTGTTCGTGCATGCACATACACATATACACCTTGGCCTTGCTTGCTTGGTAATGTAGATCGTGTTCGACTCAGGAGAGCTTATCGACGGCGTGCTGGATTAGCCATTGTCGATGACGAGGAGCATAATCGACGGGTGTCATGGCACGCTGATGACAAGCCGATGACGAGGTCCATGCTGTCGATGACCAGAGCCGCCGATAAGCAGGCGATGTCGGCGAGCTGTCGATGTGGCCTGATGACTGAACGACGAGTGCCGCTGACAAGGGACACAACAAGAGCTGCGACGTGCTGACAAAGGGCCGCCGTGAGACGACGACGGGATCCACATTGTCGGCGAGGGACGTAGTTAGGTTCCTACCAATAATTGCCATGCAGACAAATAGAGATGTACAGGGGGTATACATGTGTCGTATATTTAATTGAAACAAAAATATAGCTTAGCTTGTTTAATGGGCAGCTGGACGTGCTGATCTCAAGCTGGGGTCAGATCTTGAAAGTGCTAACGAGCATCAGATCATTGCATGTCTCTTTGTAGATGTACGCCCTCCTTTAGATCATGCCCGGCGACGTGGTCGATGAGCCAATGATGTTGATAGCGAGGTGCGACGACGAAGGATGCCGTAGGATCGGCAAATCGATGATGATGAGTCGATGGTGTGAGCCGCATCTGCTATTCATGGTCACAAAAGACAAACGGAGGCATCGAGAGACATGCAAGTATATAAGAATATTTAATTGTAGATAAAAAATCTAACTTAGCTTGTATAGTTGGGCGTGTTCAATCTTGTGTTGGAGTTGTATCACAAAACATAGATGATTGAATCCCAGCCGAGGGTGCACAGGCAAGCCTCGATATCTTCGACGATTACTCGCAATCGATTCGCATGGCTCAAGAGGCTGCACATCTTTTGCCTGCTCATGGTTAATAGATGTAATTTAATATATAATAAGCCATACTAGTAGGTGCCGCTACCAAGGCCTGATGACTGCATCTCGTGTCAACATGAGATCGAGCCGATGATGATATTGTCGGCGTGGAGGGGGCATCAGCATACGGACTCGGTGACATCCACCACCGGTAGTGCATCGGTGCAAGGGGCGTTGCTCGTTGCCACCGAGGCATGGAGACGTAGAGACATAGTTCTTCTGGGCGTCATGTTGCCGATCGGTACATCGAGCATCGCCGCTAGCAGATGCTGATTTGTCGTGGATGATGTTGACCTTGAGGTACGCCATCTGGTTCGCTATGGGATCAGCATGCACACCCCCTACCTGGTGCGCCACTGTCAACGAAATCTGGTCAGCAGTCTACCGAGGGGTATACTCACGGTAGTAGATGATCAGTGGAGGTGCGCGTAATAGGAACCAGATGGTGACACAAGGCATAGAGACAGCGATTTAGATAGGTTCGGGCCGTCTGATCGACGTAATACCCTATGTCCTGTGTCTTTGTTGGATTGTATTGAATATGAGATGATTTCGAGGGGGGTCCATGCCCGCCTTATATAGTCTGGGGGGCAGGGTTACAAGTCGGTTAGATCTAGATCTATTCGGCTATACGGTAAGTATTTACAAGGAATACGATATCTATCATATCCAAACAGATCCTTCTCTATCTTCAAGATTCTTCTAATTGCCTTGCGGTGCACGCCGACTAGAGCCGAGCACCATAGGACTTGATCTTATGGGCTGGACCTCCCCTGGTGGTGCGGCCCATGTCCATTGCCGTGGGTACCTAGGGTTATACCCCCCACATTGGCTAAAATGTCTCATCCTAAAACTTGAAACTTGTGGGTTGTAAAAGCATGATCCTTTTCTAAGTTATTGTAAGTTATGATATGGTAAATAGAATATGCTATGACTTTATTCTAAGAGAAACTTGACATCCTGAGTTTTTCATTTAAAAATGCTAAAATCAAAAGTTCCTCAATGATTATGCATTCCTACCACGGCCATATGACATGATTCAAATGCAAACCTTAGTCATATGCTACTTACATTCATATGGAGTTTTGTCAAATTATTGTGACCCTTAAGAGATTCTAGTCATACACCCATGATCAAGACTCACGTACATCCACAAATAAAATGCTGACTCTTACACTAAGAGTTATACAAAAACATGTTTTCCATCCACCTAAAATAAAAACTCCATTCATTTGTCATGAGTCTTTCTCTCCAAAGTTTTCATATGCCAAAAAGAGTATGGGGTTATACTAAAAAAAGAGAGAGACATATGAAGCTCTCAAAATAGCAAAAGAAAAGAAGAAAAAGAATGAAACACATGAAGGTTCCAAAGTATTGAAAAAAGAGAGATAGTCCATACTTCTAAGGCAATTATTCAAAAGAGAGAAAGTCATGATCAAAAGAGTATCAAAAATATTAGGAATCACTTTTATATTCCACACACCTGCACATCTTGATCAAAGTGTATGACTTGCATCTCCTTGGATTAGGTTTTTTACTTAGCAATATATGTGATGTAAGTATGCCTCTCATTCATACCTACCTAAAAATCCACTCAAAGCTTTTTAGAGATAGGATGAAAAAGGCAAAAGAAATGCCTTGGTAAGGATCATACACATTGAGCGATTGAGTGAATCATTTGAGGAACTTACATTTTATTTTTGCAAAACTCATAAAACCTCCGGATAGAAGGTCGATCAAAGAATAAATAATTGGTAATTCTATTAAATCTGTTCTATCTTGCAACCGCCTAAGACTTGGAAAAGCAATAAGCCCCACAGGGATTAAGTTAAAAGGGTGGATAGAATACCAAACTTATTTAAATTGAGGAAGAATACTTTGTTATAAACATGGCACTTGTGAATTATATTCGTCATTGTAGCAACTACTGATCAACAACCAATAACTTGGCTATTTGCTCGGACGAGCAAAGGTTAAGCTTAGGGGAGCTTGTTGGTGATCTCTATCGATCAAATCCGACTGCCAAATAAGTCACAAAAGAGGAGAAATTAGCAATCTTAATCACATATGCATTTACTATTAATCAAGTTCCACGTGTATTTGGAGAACATTATTTTGTAGGTCACAAACACAAATACATGAAATAATTCATCGAAATGCGCTTTCCAACGCTGATTTGCACAAAGGAACAAGGGAGACGCCCATCAAATCAATTCAAATGGGGCAAAACCCCACGGGGAAGCAATCCTGGTCCAGTCCATGGCCTGCCAGGCAAAGGCGGTGGCGAGAAGCCATGGTCATGGGGTAGCCGACCCCTAGGGGCGCCCAACCCCTTATCGGCGCTGCTCAGCCCCTCCTTGCTATGGCGGTGGCATGGAGCCATGCTAAGGCGGTGGGAGCCGGTCCTCACGCTAATTATAGCTCATAGCACCGCCTATGCTCCTGTATAAGTAGAGGGGGTACCCCCCTCTCTAAAGACACACCACATTAAGCTACACCTCACTCTCTGCTCTCTTTAGTTTTACCTTTTAGTTGTATTAGAGCAAGGCAAAGCCACCTTGGAGGGCTTGGCTCCTTGGAAGAAGAGATTCTTGGTATGAATATCAATATGGGTTCTTCCAAAGTCATGTCTTCACTTTATTATAGTCATACTTATGAACTAGAGTATAGTTATTGTGTTATGATCTTGATATATGAACTAGTGCAGAGTTTATGTGGCATGAGAATAACACACTTAACTTTATGCTTAAACAATCATATAACTTATATAATCGGAATTAGAGCTAAGTTGAGGTGGCGGTTCATCATGCCGTCAGGTGTGCCCAAGTTCTTTACCTATCGATCCGTAGGGTCGGGGACTCGAGGGGATTTGGGTAGTTTCTATATACGCTAGCATGGTGCTTGGGTATGGAGAGACAGGTGAATGCATTGTCCTTCTCTCCGGGTGAGGTGTAGTTGGCAAGTGGTGACAGCTCTGTCCGTCCTTCATAATCCCCCACGTTCGTTTAGGGTGTAGGAGTCTAAATTGTCACATGAGGTTGCTGACAGACCAGTACTCGGTGGCCTCCCGACCTGCTTCACACTTAGCCCTAAAATTAATTATGTAATTTGTATGATTATCAACTAATTTTTGTATGACTACACTAGGCAAATGCCTGCTCGACTTAGGATTATTCTTTTATCCTTTCTTTTCTATTTATCCTTTGAGGAATGCCAAGTGTGTGTCCACTATCTTGGAATTACTATTCTTACCCCTGTTATAAGCATTGGTGTACTTGCAAGCATTATTATTCAAGTCCATATCCATACTAGACTCTTAATCAAATGCCTTCCTTTGGGAAAATATAAATAACGATACCCTGAATACTTCTGGGTGAAATGCTACAATGATAGCTCCGTGCGCTTGCGGATAAATATCTAAAATTGTTAAGGAACTATCAAGGCTATTACTTAGTAGCTTGGCTACACATTAGTTATGTTGCTAAGAAGTACCAACAAGGTATTTCTAGCGCCATTGCTGAGGATGGATTCAAACCCCGTACTTAGTAGTGACGTTAAGAAATACCAATAGTGAGCTTGTCACTCTTGGTGTTTGCCGACACCTAGGCGGTCCGGTGATTGGAGGATCGTTGAGCGGAGTTGGTGATTGTCTCCGGCCTCGATCGATTGCTTGTGAGGGGTCTTGTGTCTTCCCCGGCGGAGTGCCAAAGGCAACTCTAGTAAATTGCTCGTGTCATTGAGCTACCTCACTTATGGGTAGGTTCTTGCGGTGTCTGATTGTGTGGACGAGGTTTGTGCAACATCTTTTAGCCACCGAACCACCAAGTGTTGGTCGACACAACGGGGACTAGTGTGTCGGCAAGCACATGAACCTCGGGAGAAAAATTGCTTGTCTCTTGCCATTGGCATTCTCTCGGTGATTGTATTGATGATCTTGTTGTGATTGGTTCATCCCTCTAGACGACGGTATAAATGTCCCACTCACTCCTTTACTTGCTAAGTAGTTGTATCAAGCTCTTTAGTGTAACTAGTTTTGAGAGCTTGTTTGCTTGCTAGTTTAGTATCACCTAGTGGAGCTCTTTAGTGTAGACTTGTTGAGAGCTCTTAGTGAGTAGTGACATAGCCATTGTTTGTGCCTAGTGATCATAAAAACTAGAATTGGTGAATAGGTGGCTTGCAACCCTTGTAGAGCTAGAGCAAAATTGCATTTCTCCATTTAGTGTACTAACCTCTTGCTCTAGTGTATTTGTAGAAATTTTTATAGGCTATTCACCTCCCCTCTAGCCATTTAGGACCTTCCAACCTTCTCCCGGTGCACACATTCATATTGTCTCTCTCTTACAAAGCACTAATTAACATGGGGACACATGCCCCTGTGGTTAAAACACCACCTACCAGCAACATGTTCTCTACAATTGCACCATGTGTTTATTTCGTTTCACGTACAAGAGAGTTATGGAACATACTTTGTTGCATGCGCACATTGATAATCGAAGTTTTGAAATTCTCAGCGATATTTTGAAACACTTGATGCATCTGATGATTTTAGATTGAAAGCTGGCATGAGATGAAGGAATATTATAAGTATAGGGAATTATTATTTTCAACTCAGTTTATTTACTTCAGAGGATATATATGCCTTTTGAGGGTCATAGAATATTGGTAGCGGGCTCTCGTCGTAATCAAGAAATATGGCAATTTCTTTACTCTTGGCCAAATCGATTTTTTTTGGAAGGCTTCCAAATATGATGACTGACATGGTATAACCTGTAAGAAAAACACAAATAAAATGTTGAAAAAGGATGCTAGAGAGATACAAAACTCATTGTGCATAAAGGTGAACGGTGTGATAAGGTTGAAGTCAGGCCGAGAGCTACCTCCTTTGTGTTTTATTTTAAAGAATACTAGAAGCATACCTGCACGTTGCCGTGGGATTTTTTTTAAATAAATATGTTATATATATATAGCATTACTATATGGTATTCTATATATTGTGTATATATATGAATTTGACTTGCATGTTATTTTATTATATCAGATCTAGTAAAAAATCGGTAAGCTAACAGAAAAAAAAACAATAGAATATTTGATCATACTATAGAAGAATAGGTGATGAAATAAATAGCGTAGTAGATGACTTGTACATTAATAGATTACAGATTAAAAGCATTGCATATAACAGTAGAGATGAAGTGGACATTTTTGTAATTAATAAGGGGTGACATGAATAGTTTGCATGAAAGGATTGCAAGTTAGTGGGAGACTTAGTAGAGAATGATGTGGACATGCATCTTGCATGAAAAGATAAAACATCTAGTAGGGTTTAGCTTTATAAGAGCATATAGATATAGATATGCTAAGCATTGAATTCAAAAGCCTAGATAAGCCCCACAAAAAATATGTTTGGCCTTTCAAGTACTTAGTTTTATCTTGAAGCATTCCTCGATTGTACTCCAATCAATATTTTTGGAGTTATGCTGAAGACTGATAAACTAACGAAACTAGTATAATGCCCGTGCTAACGCAACGGATTTATCTTGAAGACGCACATGAAAACAACCAATTTTTTTTTCTGTTGTACCCCCTCAGAAAAAATAATTGTTGTCACCAAAAGGAAATGCATGTTTCAGTTAACTGTTCCGCCAATGAGTTATTTTCAGGTGTTATAGAAATGACTAACTGCTTTATCTTCCTGGTATATTGCCCGTGCTAACGCTACGAACCACATTTCGTCCAAAGTTAACTTTGCCTTTGTATCTAAGATCACGCCCGGAAAGACATCTAATTAAAAAGCGCATAACAAGTTGACAAAAACATACTATTGTGTTTGCCAACATGACACAATTATATGAGCAAAAAGATACTATGTTC